>JABCKU010008139.1:0-84944 GCA_018221655.1 Myochromella boudieri
GTACAATGTTGTAGGAAAATTGTGTGGCCTTGTGAGGCCTTGTCATTTGTCACAAAGTTGTGACTTTTTGGAAGAGATCACCAACTTTTCCCAGAATTTCTGATGTGTGTCTGTCACTGTTCCGTGTTTGCACTATGTTCTTCAGAATCTTAGAAGTCACCTTTTCCATGCAGTTTGATTCTCAGTCATCCACCAGTTGGTTCCCAGCTGTCTCTCTTGCAACGCTTCCTCCCAATACCATCACATGCAATCTGGTCCAATACAAAAACAACACTGATGTTAGTTTCACCAATGCAATTATCAAACATCACAGGCATAGTTACCAGTTCAATATCGAGAATAACTAGGCACATGACTGTGCTAAAAACCTTGAGTGCAAATGCACTGCAAGGTTCGGTGGTGACATGGGCTGTATGAAATTCAGATTCAACAACAGCTCAGATGGGATTCAAATTTAATACATGTGTAAAGTTAATTGGGTCCTTTGCAAGTCCATTGTAATTTATTGAATATGTATAGTGTAAAAGTACAAGTTCTGAGCAAGAATAGACCATTGAGCAATAATAGATCAATTGTTATCCCAGACCAACAGAGTAGCAGGCTTTGCAGCCACAGGGCACCCTACAGTGTCATTTTCAGAACTTTAGTAGTTTTATTTGCTGAGTTATTTATCAATTGGTACAACTTGAAATGAAGCAAACATGAGAAAGGTTTTGTAACCTACTATATATAAGTGGGAAGGGGAAGGTATAAGCAGGGAGAGGGACTTGAGAAAGGAAGACCTGGGGTTGCCCTTACAGGTACATCAGGTGGAGTAAAGTACAATGGTGTGTACAGTACATCAATAAGGTTTCTACCATGGGTACAAGAGAAGATGACTCAAGTGATGGGCTGTATAGTACCTATATCAGGTAACTGATATGATTGGTCCCAATCCTAGCAGTTTCCACAGTATTTATTTTCAGAAGTAGACAGTGTAAATTTAGACACATGGTTCACTATATTTAAAAGTAATGATTGAACATTGTACTTGAAAGCAGGATTGAGCATTGCATGTTGTGGGGGTTTGGGGGTGTAGCCCCCAACAAGCTGTGATCTGTGCCAGAGGCACAAATTGCTACAAATTGTATGCTTGCTAACCCTACTTTCAACATTGTCAATTTCCAGATAACGTAATGCCGTGGCCTGCTAGCATTGCAATTTAGCAACAACACTGGCACCAAGCAAGTAGTTTGGACTCTGGAGTTACTTAAGTACTAGCCGTTAGCGTGTTCCACACAAACAAGACACATCAGCAAGATCAAATCCTGGTAGAGCCAGTAGATCTATATGTTCTACCAGCTCTATCTTTTCTAGCGCTCTATCTTTGTATCATAGAGCTAACAGGACTTAGCTAATCCTAACTTTATTCTACTCATTTCTACTCGTTCTATAATTGGACAATAGGTTTATTTTGCACAATTCTTTAAATATTTTCTACCTTAGAAAAAAACACACACATGCTTATCACAATCTTCGAACATGCAAATCCAGCTGAAAATCTCATACAGATCGACATACTTGCAGATGAAGGTGAAGGACACAACACTACTGCCAGTGGTAACGACATCACAGGTGCAAGGAGCTACAATGCAGGCTAAAAAGCATTGTATCAGATATCGGTAAGAGAGCAGAGGAGTGCCAAGGGTGTAGTGAGACAGCAGGGTGGGTGACTATAGGGGCGGCCATGTTGACTCAGGGTATCATCCCACAACTACATGGTGTAGAATTAGACTTGTAAAATATAGAAGGAAGAAAACAAGAGACGTACATACACTATATTGGGCATTTCCTCAAAGCAGGATGCCGGAACACCACAGCAGCCTGCTGTGCCAGAGTTGATCAGCTTAAGAACAGCAAAAACTATATGCATAATAATCAGAAAGCATGAAGAACGAAATAAAAGAGATGCATAACTTGCCTAATGCAAGCCTCAACCACATCTGGAAGTAGATGAGCAGGCAGTTGAGAAGTATGCGGGGAACCTTACTAGGGACTTTCACAAATGTTCTACATACCCGTTATTTTTTGGCTGGATACCTTAGTGGAATAGTCAATCATCCAACTCAGGGGGGAATATGGTGTCGTTTGGTTCACTTACTAGGGCTGAATGTTAGGGCATGAGGAATAGCCTGGGCCGCTTTGAACATGTTGCAGTATCACGAAAGATAATGTCTGAGGTACTTGGCGGTGCTGTGAGGTAGTGAGAGTAATCATGGTGCATTGTGCAATGCCGTGGACAGTGTCGATGGTGGGGAAAGACAATAAGTTTTTGTGCTCAAGCTGGGTTTGAAATGTGAGATTATCAACAACATCACATGATCATTTGATTATCGATGAAAATCCACTAAGTCCAGGTCAGCTACCACACATTCCTTTGTATTCAAGCTCCAGGCTCCTCTCTGTCACCTGCCCTAGTACAGTGGCATACTTATGTAGACGTCCAGTGTAAGTTGCGCTACTGGTATCAGCACGTCCTCTGCCGTAATTCTCCTCTGCCATTTATTGAATTACGGACTTGAGTGGCTAGACCTTCGATAACTCAATAAGAAGCATGACTTATGTGAGATGAATCATAAAACACTCAGCCAGATGAAGGTGGTGAAAAGTTTTTAATATTGAAAATACCCCAAAGATTTTATGTAGTAGCAAGCATAGAGTTAATGTAGGGCTAGACATTGATTCTAGAGGGAGTAGAGAACCTAGACATTGTTTGGTCTAGTTAGTCTAGCTCATCTACCGTTTCTAGGGTTTCTAACCAATTTTGATCTTGCTGATGCCACCTTGCGACAATTGGCATATATCTAACAATTCATAACAATATATGTGTAAACCACACCCTGTGTAATAGGTAGGATGTATTACACTAATTTTTGGCTGATTTCTTCTTTTTTCGATGGGGATCCTCCCTCCTTGCCACCTGTGGAGGGATCGTTGGCGTCGAGCCTGGGAGGCAAAAGTCACACGTTATGATCATCATTGTTTGTACTTAGTTGGTTTTTACATAAATATATCAATTCCCGTGAGAGAGAAGTTGCTGATCGCAAGGTGATCTCTTAGTGAAGTTGAAATATCAACACTGCAGTCCCTAATTGACGTATCTGGTAGTGAAGTAACTTCAACATCTTCCACAGTAATTCGGACATGGTTGCAGCACACCAGTTCGGATTATAAACTCAGATAGGAACGGCACAAATGCCCAACACAAGTAATATTCACAAGGTCTTCATAATAGCTACAAAAGGGTACAGAATAGTGCAGGTAATCCAGTGGGCAACTCTGTGCCTTGACTTGACCTCAGCCGAAAAATGTGAGCAGGATTTGAAATGAACCATGGACTACCATACCCTATCCACAATTTTACCATAGACCTATCAATTGAGTATCGCCACCAGCTTCCTGAACGCGCTCCACAGCTCTCATGATTTTTGCCAGCCATTGATCACCCGGCATACGGTCATCAGCAGCCTTTCCCTGGAGCTCAACGAAATATACGTCAACAAAGGGAGAATTTCGGCCGGAGGGACGACGGTCAATTCGAATGAAATCGATCTGCAACGCCTCCAAGAACTGTGAGATGGTCGAGTTCTTGGAACAAATATTGGTCACAATTCGGAGGAGAGCCCGACGTGTTTGGCTTTCTTTCCGGATGTTGGGCATTGCAATTTCTTTGTTCCTGGCGATTATATAGAAGCGAGTAAAGTTTACTAATAGCATCTACCTCAGATTATAGAGTTATGATACAAGCACAGAACACACCAGCGTCATTTTGTATGCCCTCGCGAATGATTGATAAACCGAACAAACTAGCACAGACCCTAGAGCATATCGCAGCACAATTGGGAGGATTATCCAGTAGAGCTCGCGCTGCAGCAGCAGTTGATGTTGTTTTTACCAAAGATGCAAGGGGGAGATGTCTTTTGATGAATTCGCGACATTGTCCCAGAGCCTGGGATAGAAAAATCGGAGACTCGTCAAAGAGAAGTCGCGGGTCACCTACTTGTTCGTGGCTAAGGACTTTTTGAACCTCCTCGAGCTTTACACCTGGTCTTACAAGAAGACAATGCTGAACTTCCAGTATCACTTCCCCTCGCACGAATCCTGCTTCACGAAGACAGTCGTACGTCTCAACAACAGTTCCAAAGATCGAGTTTTCTTGTGGGACAACCCCAACAGTGACTGGTGATGGAAGTGCATCGAAGACGCCTGGAATGCGTCAGCTGGGGTTCCTGTACAGTATGTGTGCATGGTGGACCTTGCACTGTGTCTTGTTGGTCGTAGGCAATGTCGGGCCCGAACAGATTGTGCGCAGCCTGAGTGTTATGTATATAAGACGAAATCAGTTGTGCCAAGGCTGACTGATGCTGACCTCGTGAGTATACGTCCCCAGAGGACCAAGAACGGCCACCCTAAATACCATTGACTCGGATTTTACCTTGCATCATGCCATGGCTGTACATTTATTTCCAATATTGATCTTTATTTGTGCTTCCGCTGGTGGTACAGCTTGATTCCTGAATATTGACATGGAATACAAGCAAACCATTGTTGTAAGTAGTTCTTGCAAATCGGCTGAGAGCTAAGTGCATGAAGTAGTTCGACAATTGGACGCACTTCTTCCTGCTAGAAAGTTTTTAGGTTTACTGCTCAAAGGCAGTGTAGCTAGTAAGCCGAACCGAGCCAAATGTATGTAGATGTATGTGCTTCATCTCCAGGTCCTCTGTTCGACTCAACTACCAGATTTAAACTTAAAGCCCTTACGCGCAAATATGGGCATAACGTATTGTCCTATAGATACAGCAGTCGCTTTGTATTATGCTTGTCCCTGTGGTAGGTTAAAATTCCACCCTATACTAAGTAGCTATGCAAGTGATAGAAACGATCTTGCGGCATGCAAGCCCTCATGAAGCGTGACTGGACGGTCAAGATAATCGTTCTGCTGAAACATCGCCTGCACAGCGCGAGCTTCCAGTGGTCGGGGAAATGTGATCTGAGTGATTGTTCCAGACGGTAGCCTTCCGCATTTCTTCTCCACAAGGTCTTCTAGTAGTTTCGCAAAGCGAAATGCTAGCGGTATTCGTTGGCCAACCTTTGCAATTGCAGACCTGGAAACTCTTTGCCTTCGTAAGACTTGCAAGATGAGTAAAGCACGTACTGTACAAAATCAAGCTCTGCACGCAGTGTTGATATTTGATCTGCGCTGTTGGCATCGAGAGCCGCCTGAAGGAATCGAACCAGAACCCGCCCTCCAACAAACCAACAGAACTACTATACAGGTAGGGAAAAGCCTGATGCCAAGTTCAAAGATAACTTACCGAGCAAAATGAATCGAGAAGACTAATATCAAAACTCGTCGACCAAACACTGTAGATTAGGTCAAGAATAGCTCGCGCAGCAGTCAAGATCTTGAGAGCGGAGATGCAGCCCGACTGACGGACATCCGCATGAGGATCGTGGAGTACAATCATGGCCCTATTAATATTAACTATGAGCTGTACCATAATAGATAAAATTGCAGTTCTTACACATGGGGCATGAGGAAAGTTGTGTAGAGGTGATTGTCAATAATGTTACCGGCGATGGGATTTCTGAGATGAGAGGGAAATGTTCCACGAAAGGAAGAAACAATGTGGTCAAGTTCGATGAAAGCTGGCGAGCCCCTTGGATCAATGGATTCAGACGGGCTGAGACCATCATTAGAATGGCTAGCTACTGCGGTGTCCCCTGCAAAATGGCGTGAGCGAAAGCGTAGGTTGAACTTTTTCACGTGAGCTGCTGAGACGTTGGTATGCAAAAGAAAAAAAGAAAACAAATTTGGGCACACAAATCATGACTGTCCCCTTGATATATAAGATGAAAGAATCTGTCTGCTGCTCAGGGTGAACGAGGAGGAGATCTCTAGTGTGGGCCCACTGCCTCTCTTGTGGGGTCACCAAAATCTACACAGAATCAGAAACCCGAATCCACGTACGTCGTAGTAAATACTTACACACTGTTCAAAATGGTCTCCTCGAACAGGGAGCAGCTGGGAGATGTCTTGGTCATCGAGGCTAAGTGCCCAACCATTGCCACACCCGTGTTGACGTTCGGTTGCGTATGCCAACCAAAACGCATTGCGTCGCATCTCGTCTTCGATTACATTTCGAGCGGGAGGTAAGATGGACGCGGGCCTCTCGGAGTTGGATATTGAATGAAAGGGTGGGCACATGTTTAGCCCTAAAGGAACTGATAGTCGTAAAGAATGAGCTGAAAATAAGAATACCTGACCCAAACGATAAGATACAGTATGAGGGATGATGAGAAAGGGTCTACATCAACCCATCTAGTTGCCCATAACAGGTATCAGAATACAGACAAATGTGAAACTGACGCGTAGCACTAACCTCGAATGGGACCAATAAAACCAAGAAAGTATTATATTTGCTAAATAAATGTGAGGTTATAGAAGCTTATGATAAGTTGCGGTACAACACACCTTGCAGGACCTGGAAAAGATCTTCTCCTAACGAATTCAGATGATCAGCTGTTTCGCGAGCAAGCTTTGCTTGCTGTTCGGCAAACGAGTCTGCACGTTGTTCCCTGATACGTTGCCTTTGTAAAAATATCTCATCTTACAAGCAAGGTTTATATCAATAATCGTCAATGATACAGGAAAAATATGCACCTGGAGGGGACTCTCGAAAGTCTGGCAGTGGTGGTGACGTTACTGCGGCAGTATACAGACTGCCTACTGCACAGATGGCATGGAGGACTGGAGGAGAGGGAAACTTGGGGTGACTCGGTGGAAGAGAAAGGGTACTCATGAAACTAGGGACATGAAATAACCGATTTGCGTGTGGGTGGAAGACGAAAAACATATCAACTCTGAGGAGGCATGAGAAGTTGTGTAATACATGAAATAATTCTATCTTACAAATGGCGAAGAAGATCCGGTCCGGGTAGATTATAAGGCCAATTTGGCCACATAACATCCAAGCCAAGCGACGGCTGCGCCACTGGTCCGTCGAAGGCATCAACAGTAGACGCGAAGACAATCTGGTCCTGCGTTAGGTCCCCGTCGGCTATGACCTCGTTCCGATGAAGAGAGGTAGCTGGAGAGGTAATATTGGATTGTTGGAGCATTGAAAAACCGTTAAAGTCTGGGTTAGAATTTAGTTGTTTAGTAGTCTGCACCGGGAGTGATGGGTGGATGGAAAGGAGAGCGGATCGGGTTGCTGATGCCACAGCAGCATCACTTTGAGCAAGAAGGGATTCTAGCTCATCTGAATTGCACTTAAGTCTCCAAGTGAGGAAATGCTTTGGCCTACAGAGACGCACTTATCCGACTCTCCAATTTCTCGTATCTGCTCTTAGGACCATCAGGAACGGCCAGGTCACTTTCTGCTGCTGAAACAAGCATCAATTATTTATAGTTACGTCTTGAAAAGCACACGAACTATCATCAAAGGTACACTCTGGTCTTGGTAAAAGAGTTGTGCCTGGTGTAGCATTCTTCATTGCATGGGCATGCGATCGTATACATGTTGAGCATGGCCGTTTTGCGTCACTGTGAGCTGTAGCTTGAGATGTATAAATATCATAATAGGACTACGCAGTACCATTTCTATGGAAGGCTTTTGAGAAGACGTGTGACATGTATACTTGAGTTTACATTCTTACCAGTTTCCTCCGGCGGCACTAAATGCGACGTTCACCGTGTCAACATACAATGGATGGTTCGAAGTTGACGCACTTGGTGGCATGCCTAACACTCACTGAGTTTCTTGATGGTATATAAGCGTTAAACATCGACCTACTTGGTTCCGCTTGAGAACATTTGGATGCAACCCAACAGGCTGGGGATCCGAGGAGGATGAGCGGTTAGATGTTTGAGAAATTCTAGGCATTGATGAAGTTGCAGTGAGCCAGCCCAGTCAAGCATTTCCAAGGTTCAGATTACAAAGGATCAAACAACACGTGCTCGTTGTTAACTTAACTACTAGTTGATCATGCCCAGACTTCATATGTAGAAGGAAAACATATGCAGTAGAAGAATGAGTATAGAAGTGCCTGCAATGCGATGTGAATAAGTAAGTGGGTATATCCTATGATGCTACAGGTTACTTTGCGAAGAGTATGGAGTGAATTTTTGGGTTTTTGTAAATGTATCCGTGATGTTGATCAGGCCTATGTTCCCAATACCGTTCTTTATGGCAGTCGATACTGCTACCCATGTTTCATTAAATATTTGATCACTGAAATCACTGTCTGGGACAACAAGAGGAGACAGAGGGGATTCAGCCCAGGCGATTGTGCCGCCACATCCAGTGATGACCCAATCACGCAGAGAAGTCCCTTGGTCAGAGCCGAAGAAAAGACCGCCAGAAGAAGTCGTAAAGGAGGATACAGCAGAACTGACATCCGAAGGAGTTACAGATCCAAAAATTGCTACTTCGATGACCGGAATCGAAGCCACGGACTTGAAAAGGATAGACGGGGAGGAAGGGGGGGTCGCTCGAACATTAATAGATGAGAGGACGTAGCTCACGAGAGCGGTTGCGATATCGACCTCTGGTATAGATACAAGGTACTGGAGAATGACATGGTTGAATTGGCCCAAGGCGCCGTATCGTCGAGGGTCGGATTGCTCCGCAGTAACGACGGAGACGTTTGATGGGCCGGGTAGTGGGCTAAGTACGACTCCATTGCGCACGATCACACGTGGAGAGACTTCACGCTTTAAAATGGCGGCTTGCTTTGCAACGCCTGACTTAGAATCAAGGAATG
Source organism: Myochromella boudieri (assembly GCA_018221655.1). Lineage (NCBI taxonomy): Eukaryota > Fungi > Basidiomycota > Agaricomycetes > Agaricales > Lyophyllaceae > Myochromella > Myochromella boudieri. The sequence continues at coordinate 8,806 of JABCKU010008139.1, forward strand.
GCAATCGGAGGCGCAGAACATCGAGAATGCCGTATATAGGTCGATCTGGGTAGCAAGCAGGATCAAAGTGGCTGGTGGACGAGATGGGTGGCAATCCAAACACCTTGCCTTCCACCGCATTGATTTGCTGGATTTGACTGGAATTTAGCTTAGGATAGCAACCAAGTGGAGGGGGGAAAGGCGAAGAGGGTGATGGTGTGAGTAACTCGTGGATTGACAATGATCCTTGCGATAGCGTTGCGTCAAAGGGTAGAAGAATGGGCGAGACACTGACGGCTGATATAAATCTTGGTAAGTCAGTCAACTTTTGTTGAAGGACAGTAACCCAGTAATTCTCCAAAGCCTTTTGATGTTGCGTTGAAGAAGCTGGGAGGTATCTTATAAAACAGAGATAAATTGTAACCTTTTTTGGACATACCGGAGGCAAAACTATACATGCGATCTAGGGCAGATTGAGCAGTACGACCAGTCTTGGATACTTGAAAGGCATTAGGCTGACCAACAGTCACGAAGGAAACATTAGGCTGCGTCACTTGTTGAGCGGCGAAGTCGAAGATGTATCCCGATACCGTTATCGAAAATAGGGATGTATCGCCTACAGGGTCAAGAGATGACCATGGTGCGGTTTGAATAAACTTCTGTAGTGTCGTTGAAGCAGTCAAATTCTGTGATTCGACCAAATTCCATAGTAGTGCAGTCTGAGCCCACTCCGTGATATTCTCAGACTGGGTGAGAGCTGGGGCAACATCAACCAATAGTGATTGTGAAGCACAACTTCCCGGAACAGAGCCTTGAGCGAGCCATATGTTATTGTAAACTGCGTCATTGGTTAAATTAGTGAGGAATAGTCGATTCAGTGATGGAACGAGTTCGATGATGTTTTGGGCCAATCCGTTACACTGCCCAAAGTGGGAAGTGCACACACAGGTGGAATCTAAGTCCTATCAGAGCGTACCTTCATCTAGAGATACACAACGCTTACTGAGATTGCAAGCTGCACCGACCATGCTGCCTTGGCAAACAGCGAGAGTGGATGTCTTACGGCCCACAGTGATTCCGACGGCCGTACCCACTGCTGCAAGACAGACAGCCAAGAAGACGCCTAGTATAACATATGTCTGGCGTTTCTTGGGCACAATAGACCCCTTAGTTGTATCACGATGGCTGACCCATCTACTCGTAGGCGTTGGATGCATCTGGGAGCCGAATGTTTGAAAAGAATTTGGTCCAGTCCCACCACGCAGTACAGTGTCGGTGTCATCAAAGACAGATGCAAACCCTTCTCCTTTGTGAACATCTAAATGCGATGTCGCGCTCCGATGAGGATGGTATCCCTTCTCAAGAAACCCCTCAAGAGTATCGGCACGGTTTGCGAGGTCAGGAAGGGATGTCATATCATCGACCCTTCTCTGCTCCAATTCGGTGGCGATTGGCATATGAGGAATTAATGGGACTGGGGGCAAAGGTTTCACCATCCTCCAAGCAAGAATGCGCCTGATAGAGCGGTGTGAGGATATTCTAGAGATAAAGGATGGGACAGCGCTTTTGGTAGAGTGCATTGATTCCCTGGTTTGCGAAGCAGGAATAGGCCGGCGGGGCCGAGGTATTCCTATGTCCTGGTGTTCACCATGGGGTAAAAATGGATGGACATCAGAATATAAAGGGCTGCCACCATCACGAGATAGGTCATGTTCAGAAGAGAAATAGGTATTGGCACTTGCGTTGCCCACTGCAAATGATCCTAACCCACCATGAGAGGTGTCATTCTTACTACCTTTCGAGGTGTTGTGGTCTCTAGTCGAATAAAGGGTAGCTGAATCACTGGAAAAGCGAGTGGACTCCTGTATGGGGTTGAAAGCGCTAGGAGGCGGGCGGTTCCCATGCGATCTGTGGGGTGAGAATCTCAATTTTGACAGTGAAGGTTGAGTAGTATCATCAGCATAGCTGGACGCTAATGGGGGGTAAGTCATTTCCGAAAACCCACTCAACGCATCACTGCCATAAGAGGCACGGCTGTTCTTTCGATTAACGGCGTTTTCTTGAAGAAGAGAGGTGATGAACGAGGTGGGGAGCAGTCGGTCCTCTGTTGCATCCATCCCAATACTCGAAGCACCGTCATGCCAATCATAGGGAGAGGCGCGGGATACTGGTTGTCGAATTGAATTGGATGGTTGAGAGGTGGTTGCTCTGGATTGGTTAGAACAAGTAGATGTGTTGGATTTGCTGGCGTTGTCTACTGTTGGGAAAGAGTTGGATTGTCCGCCGGAAATTACCATACCCGGAACGGGGAGAGGCTTCCGCTGGGGCATGAGTGGAGGAGCACGCGCACTAAAAGTACTGCGACTTGGTGACGGTGAACCAAATTCTGATAGAATTGGTGTAGTGGGGATGGAAGCAGGAGGTTGTGGAAATTGAGACAGTGACTCTCCATAGCTGATGGTACTTTCAGCAATGGCAGATGCATTTGTGTCCTGTGAGCGTGTGGAAATATGTCTGGGCCCAGATGGACGTTCCAGGACAGCTGGGCGAAGATACATTACTAGGCTCTGGTCAGAAGGTGATCCTCCTAGATGATACTCGAGTAGTGCACATACAAAGTGGTCTACTTCTGAATGGTTACGCAGATTCGCATATCAGGAGGCAATATACACAGAGATGATCACCAGCAAGAATGAAAACGAACAGCTATCTATAAGCTGGGAAGAGGCCAGAAAGGAATGTATAGAAGTAGGAGGAAGGAACCAAATGCACTTGGCAGGCTTGACAACAGAATGGGCATCTTTGTTCCAGGTTCCTGATGTGATCATGTTTATCACTTCTTAACTCATGTGGCTTATTTGGCTTGTATTGAGACTCAACTAACGAGCTGGCGGGTGTATTTCAAGATACAAAGCACAGAGTTATCCAATGAATTGTAAGCCTAGTATGAATTGGAAAAGAACGTAGAATCGTGAACGTCGAGCAGAAACATAAATGGCATGATAAAATATGGCAGTACAACTCCGTGTCCACTGATATGGCCATCAGATATCCTTCATGCAATGATGCATCGATTTCTACCACTACCGTTCTTCTTGAGCTGAGGTGGAGGGTTTACTGTGATAGAGTTAATCCCATATCTAGTTCACATATGCTATACTCACAAACAGCTCTGATCGCCTCATCGAAAACTGTCTTGAGACCCTTTTGTGTCAATGCGGAGCATTCAAGGTACTTAACAGCCCCGATATCCTTGCTCATTGCCACACCTTGAGAGTATTGGATGGGTGCCATGCGACTAGAAACTATGTTAGTTTCTTATTGTTTAGACACTGTTATACGTTGAGCGTGACTGACCGATCTCGTAGTTTCTCGATTGTCGCTGGGTCTTCGCGTAGATCGAGTTTGGTTCCGACCAAGACTACTGATGTTGATGGGGCATGGTGGGAAATTTCAGGATACCACTACACTACACATCAAAACCACGGAGACTCGTTATAATCCCCAACTCACCTTAGTCCTAACGTTCTCGTAGCTGGGTGGACTAACAAGAGAGAAACAAATCAGGAAAACATCGGTCTGGGGGTAGGAAAGGGGGCGGAGTCGATCATAGTCCTCCTGTCCCGCCGTATCCCATAACCCAAGAGAAATAGTCTTCCCATCCACCATGACATTCGCAGAATAGTTGTCAAAAACTATACGTCAAGAATAAGCTCATGTTAAAGCAGCAATGGGTATTGAATACCAGTTGGTATGTACTCTCCCTAGCAGTTGGTCAGCAGCCTTTCATTCAATCTACACCATAGGAACTTACGGGGAATGCGTTGGTTGTATATGAGATAAGAAGACATGTCTGGGAGGGCGTGATCAGTAGTGAACTTCGTAACCGTCGAGTACGACACACCTTTCCAACGGCGCCATCGCCCACAACAACACCTGTGATCCACTGTCAGTCTGGACTAGATTAGTTGAGTTAGGCAGACCGACATTTGATGGCCTGCATTCTGTTCCGGAAATGCTTCTAACAGTCTTGAAGAGTTTGATGGTGAGGAAGAACCTGAAGTAGTATCGTTTATCGGTCAGGAACAGAGGCAAAGAGACTCCTGCATGCCAAAAGTGAAACGTATGTAAACGATGGAAGCCGATGTAGAAAGCAGAGTAATTTGATTGGTGAGCAAGCGCCTACCTTGAGAAAGAATCTAGAAACTGAAACGTAAAAATGGAGGGAGGAGGAGAGTTATATGTTGTGGTTGTAAGAATGAATGACCTTGGGTCCTCTTCCAAATCCGATCAACATTCTCACGCAATCTAATATTGTTTGTCTGATCATCTTGTCATTTTCAGCTGCCCATCTGTCATGATGTGACGGTCATGCAACCAAGGTTTTACGAACTACTCACTGTTGCCACCCTTGGAACACATATTTTACAAGTACTTATGCTAGGAGAGAAGTATGTATCGAGAGTAAACTCCGTAAACAACAGATAAAAGGTAGCGACAAAGACAAGTGCTAGAAAGAGTAAACAAATACTGCTATGCAGAAAAGATAACGAAACATCACAGGAGTGACATACACAGATATATTGAGAAAGAAGAGCAAAGCATAACAGCGACACAAGATAGCATGAATTAGATATATGGGGTACACACAAGAATTACTTTCGATTCTCTACGGTTGTTCGCCTTTTCTTCAATGGCGGGGTTTTGTCGTTGGCATCTGCCATGGCACTGCCCTTGGTTGTGACTGCCAAAAAGCTAGCTACCTCGGCTTCATCCCCTTCTTCCTCTGAGAGCATGTCATCGAAGTCACTGTCAAGAGCGACATGATGTGCGTCGCACTCGGGGAAAGTGAATGGTGCCAGTAAACCGAGGCCAATACCAACTGGCAGTGCAGCATTTCTCAAAACAGGGCTTTCTGCTTCTGTGCTGGTCAATAGGGCTTTTGCATGCGCTGGGTCTGATTCTTGACTGGTAGTATGAACGGATCCCCATGGAGAGTACATAATGGCGAAAGGGTCACCGACAGGTAAGAGTTCCGGTGGATCGTCGAGGGGCAAAGCAGACGATGAAAGAGTAACACCTGAGAGCCATTCATCACCAATATCTGGGCCTGAGTGCTCGTAACGTCGGACGAGGGCTTTAGAGCTACGCTGCAAGGGTGACTCCTGGATACAATAACGCGTTTTCCCATTCGAATTTGGCATACTCTTCGAGAACAATGCACGAGGAATTTGCCTTGATAATCTCCTGTGACTCTCTGGTGTACCCAAATCAAGCAATATCCGCCTTGGAATATTTGAGCCAGGTTGGTGAGGGCTCGGTATGAGGGAGGCTCGCACCAGAGGGCTCTCGCCAGTGACAGGTGAACTTTTAACAACAGGGCTGTTCGCATCGTGGGTAAGCATGCTTAATACAATTTCACGAGATTGCGAATGTAATGGGTGACTAGGGCTGGGAAAGCGCCACGGCTGATCGGACGGAAGGCGTGGCGGGGAATGTCGAAATGAAGGAGTCAAGAGAGGGTCATATGGAGAAGGTGGAACTGTTGGCAGTGTAGGAGGGGATGACGATGTCATGATCGCGTCACTTTCAATAGCAACACTAGCTAAATCAGAAGACTGAGGGGTAAGGGGTGGGCTGAGTGGTGGGACATGTGACTGTGAAAGAGGATGGGCAGCTCCTTTGCCATCCTCATGCGAAGGAGAGCATTCGCCCTGAGTAACCTTAGAAGCCGATGGAATGCAGACCTTATTGCTACCTGTCGTGATAGATTTAGATTGATTGAGATCTTCGGCAGCGGGGAGAAGAGAGCGAAATTTAGACTTGTGCGACGCGCCGCGAAACTCAGTTTGAGGAGTGACATCCAAATTGACTAGGCTATCGTGCGATTTAAGCTGGCTTCTATTGGAAATTTGCCGATTCTCCTCTTAAATACATATAAGCAAGCAAGAGAGGAGCGATGAGGGCCGCCACATACTGTTTGACCCGCGCCCCCGAGAGCGTTCATTGCTGTCACGGCGATTGGACATAGCAATCCTATGTTTCTCGAAAACATGACGTCGCCACATGCTCTTCGCGTTGACTCCAGCATAGGTCCGTCTGCAGAATGTACACCTTAGCCTTGGTTCTTCTCCTTCCGGCCACCCGTCAGCTCCTCTATCTCTAAGGTCTTTCTTCTTTGCAGGACACCAGCCTCGTGGAGGTTCGAGGTGTGGAGGATAAGGGATGGCATTACTATTGGTGTTGTGCTGTGAGATGAAATCGTATGCATCTAGAAACCATTCCGGATTCTCAGCCAATAGCTGGTACGATATACCATCCGGATAAAGAGCAGAATCAGGGAATACGGAGAATGGAGGGTGTATAAAAACGACCTCAGGATCGGTAGGTAAAGGGTCCATGCCAGCAGGCGGCATTGCATGAAGCTCATGAGGGCGGTTCCTAGGGTTAGAGGGCAAATGGGTGGGTAAAAAAGCGACCGAAGAAGAAACGCTATTTGGGGTGTATGGGCGAGGCTTGAATGAGGTGGCAGCAGGAGTGAAGAAACCAAATTCCTGAGAATCTATCCGACGCTTGCTGGGTCTCATAGCAGCGTTTGAGTTTGTTGCGTCAGACATGACCCAATTGAACAGTAAAGCTCGAACGAGGATGTATGGCGAGGACAAGACGATGATAGAATACTACCGAATACCTCGAGGCTGGCTTGGTCTTGTTTACCCAAAGGATCATGAGCGGAGTTGTCGCGCAAACGCGTTTATCACGTGTATCCTGTCGCGTAGAAGCGCCTGACTAAGAAAGTAGTCGTGTTTGGTAACGCATCATACGGCCTACCAATTGGCTTGCAGCCCGTCTGGATAAATAATGCCGGCTTCGGTGGGGAGTAAGTTTGGTAGAGAACTGACCTGATTATGTAAGGTTCACAGTAAATTTTCAAAAAGAAAAAAGATTCAGTGAAATTTCTGCTCTAAACTAGACAACTTTGAACATATATCTGTGCCCCCCTGTGCCCCCTTGTTTTTTCTATACTCACAATAATATTAATCTAGGTAGAGTCTAAAGCAACCCCATAAAACCTCTTCACTAATGCAGATTAACGTTACGCTCTGGTATACCTCAGGTGAGCTGTTTGTTTTAATATTTGGTTTTGGGGGCGAAGCCTTTGAACAAATAGAAGTGTAGAATTTCCTCAAATTTCTGTGCAAGACCTCGTATAGCAACTTGAAGGTAACGGGTTCTAGTCATGGGGAAGGTCCAGAAAAAAACTGGCAAAGGTCGCCTTGATAAATACTACAAATTAGCAAAGTATGTACTTCACACTTCGTCACCCCCAGCTTCTCAGCCACCCCGTTCAGAGAGCAAGGCTATCGAGCCCGTTCCGCCTTCAAACTGATACAATTGAACAAGAAATACGCATTTCTGGAGGACGCTCGATGCATCATTGATCTGTGTGCTGCCCCCGGCGGCTGGTTACAGGTCGCTAGCAAATACATGCCCGTCAACAGCGTCATTGTCGGTACGTCAAACACCGTCACATTTGTACTCTAGTTTTGCGAGTGACCCTTTCTGTGCAGGAGTCGATCTGGTTCCTATCAAGCCGATCCCCCGAGTCGTCACTTTCGCTGCTGACATCACTACATCACATTGCCGCAATCTAATTCGAGGTGAACTAAAAGATTGGAAGGCCGATGTCGTGCTACACGATGGTGCCCCGAATGTTGGAACTGCGTGGATCCAAGATGCATACAGTCAGTCTGAGCTCGTATTGATGAGTTTGAAACTTGCTGTAGAGTTTCTTGCAAAGGGCGGAACATTTGTCACAAAGGTTTTCCGCAGCGTGGATTATAACAATCTCATGTGGGTTTTCAACCAGCTCTTCGGTAAGGTTGAAGCAACGAAACCACCCTCTTCTCGGTTCGTATCTCTACTCCTCAATTCTTCACTTAATTCACATTCAACCCAGAAATGTTTCTGCGGAGATCTTTGTAGTTTGTCGAGAATTTTTAGCGCCTAAATTGATCGATCCGAAATTCCTGGACCCCAGACATGTCTTTAAAGAGGTCGCTGCCGTAGAGTTTACCCTTGACAAGGGGTCATCCGCGAACAACATCCAAGCCAATGTATTTCAGCCAGAAAAAAAGCGACGACACCGTGATGGATACGCAGACGGAGATTACACCCTTCACAGAACAATCAATGCAGGTGATTTCGTGAGAGGCGCCGACCCAATAGCCATTCTAGGGATTGCAAATCGAATTGCCTTCTCGAGCGCTGAGGAGAAACGGTTCGTCTAACCACATTTTCTCTATCTGTTCACTCTGAAAGGTCAACGAAAGGTGGTTAACAATGGACATAACCACCTCAGATGTCTCGGCCAATTGTGATGACCTGAAAGTACTTGGGAAAGGGGACTTCAAGACCCTATTAAAGTGGCGGTTGGCACTTCGTGAAGAGGTGAAACGAAACCCCTAAATCCGCTGTTCTATATCAATTAAAGATTTAAAATATTGCAGCTTGGGCTTGATAATAAAACGAAGCATACAGAAGAGCTCACGGAGACTGTAGAAATTGTCCAGGACATTGACGAAGAGCAGCAGATATCACAAGAGGTGTGTACTGGTAGCAATCTATGAACTCTAAGACTAAGATACTGTCGTCAATCATTAGCTGGAGCGCTTGAATGCTGAAACGGCTTCACGCACTAAACGTGAACGACGGCGCGCTAATGAAGTAAAAGCCAGAACCATTCAGCGTATGCAGTTGCAAATGACTGCACCTCTTGACATAGGCCTCGAACAACAAGATCTTTCCCTTGGCGGGCAAGACGACATTTTCGACCTGGGAGGTTCGCGAAAGGCTCTCCAAACGGTTAGTGGTACCGCTAAGCTATTCGGAGACGACGGTGTCATAGTGGAAGAAAGTGGCGAGGAGTCTATGGACGAGGATAACAGCGATGAAGTATTGGATTCTGAAGAAGAAAGGGAGAATAAATTGAATGATCTAGAAGCAAGTTTGGACGGGCTTTACTGTGCTTATCAGGAGCGGCTACGTGAACGCGACACCAAGTTCAAAGTCAAGGAGGCGAGAAGGCAAAACGCCGAGCGGGAAGAATGGACCGGTATTGGGACAGTCGAGGTGGACAACGAGGAGGAAGGTGGTTGGGATAGGATGCAAGCTGCCAAGGATCATCTTACAAATGACGATAGTTCAGACGACGACGATGAAGGCAACGACAGCGGTGCTCGTGTGAAGGGTATCAAGCGACCACACACTGGGGATAACGAATCTCTATTTCGAAACTCAAAGCGGTGGCGGTCACTCACGACAGCAGTGGAACCGAACTCGGTTGCATCAGCCAGCAGAGCAGCCCAAGCTTGGTTCAGCCAAGATGTCTTCTCTGGGATAGATGATGATATTGACCCGAATGACGAAGAGGAGACGGAGCCATTTGTAGAGGAATCTCGTTCGGAAATTGTTTGGGATGATGCTGTAAGTCCTCTCAAATCTATATGGCATAAACATGGTTGACACATTCCAGGCATCTGAGGATGAAGACGACTTTGAAGTGGTCCCTCCACATGATAGCGTCGATATCGATATATGGAACGTGGAAGATGAGGACGAAGGTGAAGTGCAACAGGCCAAGGCCAAGATACATGGTACAAACCTATTTTTTGTTTTGTTTTGCAGACTCCTCTTAACCATTCATTACTGTTGTAGGATTAAGCCTAGCCACTCCAGAAACAGTGACCATAGCTCAACAATTAATCAATCGCCAAACAACAAAAACGCAACTTGTCAATAATGGTTTTAATCGTTATTCCCTGAACAGTAAAGATGGACTTCCGTCATGGTTCTTAGACGATGAAGCAAATCACTACAAGCCGAACATACCTGTTACTAAAGAAGCAATGATAGCTCTTCGTGCAAAACAACAAGCACTCGATGCTCGACCTATCAAGAAGGTTGCAGAGGCGAAGGCGCGGAAGAAGTTCAAGGCTCACCAGCGTCTTGAAAAGGCTCTGAAAAAGGCTGAGGGTGTCAATGCTACCTCCGATATATCTGAGCGGGATAAGGCGCAGCAGATAGAGAAATTGATGCGTAAAGGTTTGTCCTCTGGAAAGAAGGCACGCAAGGACATCAAAGTTGTAGTTGCCAAGGGTGCACACAAAGGGATCAAAGGACGACCGAAAGGTATAAAGGGAAGATATGCAATGGTGGATGCTCGAATGAGAAAAGAGGTCTGTCTGTTGCAACAAACACCCTAAGCTAGTGATATTGACAATTTTGTACCAGGTTCGAGCTAAAAAGCGAGCAGCAAAGACCAATAAAACAAGAAGGGCATAATGTTCTTTGACATTCTCCCTTTTTTGTTTGTTGTGTGCTATACATTTCTACCGAGTAATGGTTTAGAATAGACTGGGATGGTAAGGGTATCCAAATGGTCGAGGAAAGAATTCCATGATGTATCGGATTCAATATCGCTACATGTAACCTGCAACGTCTGCGTGAGAGGTGTAATAATGACATGCAACGTGACCTACCGTGCAAATTCTTGTTCTGTAGTCGCTGTCCAAATCCAAGACACTTTCAGTGACAATCTGGGAGGAGGAGTCTCGGGAAATATTCAAGTTTTCAGGTAAGCCGTGGCTCTGGCGCACAGTAGATGATGATTCTAGTCTGTACATGACACCGTGATGTGTGAAGGTTAACGGAATTTCAGGCTGGAAAGATTGTCCTGAAGTAGTCAAGCTAAGTGTGGAATGTAAGTTAAGCATGACATGTTATGAAAGTGGTACGAACAATGATCGCAGTTCCCCAGAGTAGCTTTGTATATCATTCGGCCAGAGGACCTCTGGTAAAGCAGTGTTGGTAACCATCGATAATCGGATATCCAGAGGTCTGAAACAATTCTTTTTTTAAGTTCTGAATCTCGGGAGAAAGGACAGAGACAAACCTATCTGGCATCATGAGATCAAGATAGTTGAAAGATTCTTCCCAGCAAGTTGGTTCCAAAATATCATTATTAACATAGATTTCTTCTGAAGCACCACCTAGATGGCCAGATAAATGTTTCGCTTCCGTACCATGGTCATCTGTTGAAGAGGGATTGAGGAGATCAAGAACGAGTTCGAACTTTAGGGTTCGGGTCACAGGCTGGCCATCATTGCCCGTGATGAGAAAGGAGTGGTAGAGAAGGCGATGTATAAGACGTTGTTGCGTAGGTGGAGAGTTAACCACGGCAGTAGGTAAGCTGGAATAATTTAATGAGTTTATGTGCCCACATATTTATAATAATAAAAATAGAATCGACCTTGGCACGAAAATTTTCTTGAATGCTTGATTCTGGAACCAATCCATCACCTGTCGCAAGTCTGGAGTGGTACCCATGAATGATGGCATAATCCTTAATCGCTGAGGTGCCGCTGACGAGCAGAGAAGGTGGCCAAACCTAATAACCAGTGTATACATGTTGTTTAGATTCAAACACGGACCTACGATGCAGTTACATGTGCCCTGGAAACGCACACCTCAGGAGAGAGGCTAATTATTTGACTAGCAAGAGCATCTCTCAGTTTCACCAGCTTTCTATGGAAAATAACTTAGCAATAATATCGCCAAAAATACCAGATGTACTCACCCAGAGAGTGTCATAGTCTGCCCACTGTTCAGGCCGTCGGAGATAGGCGGCCCTTCGCCCATGCCAGACTTGAGCCAATCTCCTACACGTCGTATCCGAAAAAGACTACCCATCTTTGCTCCACCCAGATTTAATCGTGTAGACAAAAATGGGTAAAGGGAGTATGTCGGGCTGACTGAAACGATGTGGCGCATAGGAGGTTCCAAGACAGCTAAGGAATAAACAGTGGGTATATCGCGCACAACCTTTACGAAACTTGGTCAGAATAAGAAGAAGCCTCCTGGAAACTGACCTCGGCAGCTGCTCGCAGAGCGAGTTGCTTTGAGAAGTGGGCCGCACGATCTCCCCCACTTATGTAAGAGATGCGGATCTGTGGGGCCAATCGTCAAGAACAGGTAATATGAAAGAAGGGAAGGGATCTACCAGTTCTTGCCCGACATATTCTGTAAAAGCACCTGAGATGCGTGATATTCGTTGCAGAGAATCTTGACCAATAGCATTCCCTGGTGGAAGTTGAAAGATTTGTTCTTTGATACCCTACTCCTGATGCATTAGAGTAATGCATCCAGAGGCCCACAAATGTTTACATACGATTCTGAAGTCGTCAATATGCCGACGTAAATTATCGATAGATCCTCGGAGCCCTTCAACGTTCAGTGACAAGGGATTTGCTGAGAACGAGACATGGGCATCAAACCCCGAGGATAAAGCCAAAAGATTTGCTCCATCTGTAATTAGGCGGTATACAAACCCTGAGTAGTTTTACATTCCAAAAGTTGGGTATAAATACCTTTGCCAAGAATCAAGAAGGCTTGCCTCGCATCCAAGGGAAATGCTGTCATAGCTGTTCAACTCAAGGTTACTAAACAGTAAGGAACGACCTACATTGCACGATAACCTCACTCCAATCTCGCTTTTCCCGTTGGATTACCATCAAGGACGGCCAATTCCACTGGTGTTCTATAATCTTCACGGCCATCTCCCACTTACTGCACTTCGGCCGGTGGACCAGATGGTACATGTCCAAGAATTGACGGAGTTGATTTGCACTGAAAGAACGGAGAAGAGTAGCCACAAGTGCTCTGTACTGCGCTTCATACTCCGGAGAGTGTGGTGGAGCATGTTTTGTTAATTTGTGACGCTCAATATCAGCGAGAGAAACTTCTTGACTAGTGGCCGCTATGTGGTCAAGGTATGCTTGTAGTTTTGTCCCATGCAGTAAGTTTCGTGGGGGGTCCTTAGGAGTAGGCTTTTGAGGGCCTTTGTCTGAACTTTTTATGGTTTGTCTAGTTCGAGGTTTCTTCAATGTTCTTGAATAAGGGGTTGGCTTGCGTTGTTCTTTCTCGATATCCTGGGGGCTAGCGGTGGGCATCACCTGAGACGCATAGTGCAAAGATGAGAGCGACCTGGTGAGCTGAGAACGATAACACACGGAACATATTCGACGATGAAGCAAACTCCACATCCAAGAAACAGCTGGCTCAAATTTTCCAAATTTTGCCAACGTCGATATGGCCATTACATAATTAAATTACTTAGTCACATCCAGTATACAGTACTAGACCAGTTCCTCTGAACACTAAATTTAGTTTCTGATTTATTGTGCCCTATCCCGTTTCCTTTAAATTGTGAAAAATATATCAGAATTATGACCAGGGTGTATGTTTGCTCTGTGAATCATTTGAGAATGAGACGTGTCCCTGTACTCGAAGTGAAAAGTTTTCGAGTATCCGGTTCCTTTGTACACCAGTGTTTTTGTTAGACTCCGATCACAATCTTACCACTTTGGGTCATTAAATTTAGTAATACAATCAATTTCTTGGCATCTCCACTTCCCTTCCTCCTCATCCCAGAGTTTTTGGAGGCTGCAGCATGAAGTAACAAACCAATCCACAAATTACCACATTAAATACACTCTGTATATGATTTCTCATATTTTGAGCCCCTAAAACTTTCAAGAAATGGATAGATACATTTCTGATGAGCAATATTACATATTTGGAAAGTTCCCCAAATTAGGGTATTTCGATCAACACCATGGATTCCTGCATTTTAACCAGCCATTGTGGTGTGCATCCAGAGCCCACAAGTAGTCTCATATTTTTTTAAATCGTCTGGCTGCAGTAGGGCTTCTGGTTGTGCCAAAAACTCAAACTGTACAAGTGACCTGTACTGGACCAGTCTAATACTGTATGGAAAATTGTAGAAATTCAAGCATAGCCTGTAATCTTCAGCTGTTGGCCAACCTACATTTCTATTGCTCTAAGAACTTCAGGATTGACCAGAATCTCAAAATATGCACCCAGAAATATTGAGATAATTTTCTTTATGTGGGCCTGTAGTAACATTTGATTCATTTCAAAAATTCCTGGATGGTCCCAGTCATGACACCAGAGCTGTTTTGCAGCAAAACAGCTCTGTTGACATATAAATTTGCTAGCCTGTCAGGGATATCCAACATAAAATGACAAACAACAGTACATGAGAATATAATTGTCACATCAAATGTCACACACACGTTTTTTTTTTGGAGTGAATTGCTCAAATGGTGAGGGCACTTTGCTAATCTCTCTGCATACCAGACACTGGTTGACCGTAAACTCGAAGCCAAAGGATCATAGAAAGCGCGTTGGAGAGCATGAAACATCGGTAAAGCTTGCAGGACGTGACTTGAACACAGGCAAATATATTGAGGACAAGGCTGGAACTACAGTGGGCACATCGGCAAGCCTCTCCTGATATTGACCCCGGCCCGTGGATATTGAGTTGCAGTGCAGAATATGGAGCTTCTAGCTAGAACAGTCGAAGTCCATCCAATGTTGACAAAGAAGGAAAAACATCAGGCTAAACGCGACGCATTCTTGCAACGTGAGACCCCCCGTCATAATATCATTGGGCAAGCTGATACCCAGTACGGTTGAAGGGCTAGATATCTCTACCTCGGCCTCTTCCAAATCACATACACGCCGTATGAAACGCAAAGCGAAGGAACAACTAGCCAATGGCTTAAGTGAATTGCAAATTGCGCTTGCAGAACTGGTTGGAGATGTGCCCTTGTCGACCCGAAAACCAGCAAAGGATAGATTAGATGCCAGTCAAGAATACCGAACGAAAATAATCGAGCCTGGAACCATCGGCGAAGGACGAAGAGCACCACTCTCCGACTCGCAACGAAAGTGTGCCCTGTATGTCTAATGGAACCCTCAATTCAGATCTTTAATTAAAATCTTTTTATGGTAGCCAATTCGAGCAAGTTCGGCACCCACTGGTCCTTGCTCATCCAGATTTTACCGCCAACCCATTCCAGACAATACGAACTCATGCACAGAATACTCTCCTGCAACATGTCCCTGACCAGAAATAAAGTGCTGTTACATATGTTACATCCCAGAATTCCATTGTGCGTTCATGTTTATGTTGTTTATTACTATTAATGGCGTTGGAACGTTTCGTTGATGCAACCAATATTTTGGAATTTTGGTACATACAGGAAGCGACATATAGCTTCCATTTCCAACTACAAGCTACTCGGTGGGGTAGGGACTTCAGGTCCTATATCACCCCCCGTTGTACCCAGGATTTCCATCAGTTCTTTTCTCCCGAACATGTGCGCCGCCTGAATAGCATTTGGTGTACCGAGACGAGGATCAGCTCCCTTCTCCACCAGGGTTTTCACAACCTCATCGTGACCTTTGAAGACTGCCCCTGCAATCATTGATTGGCCCAAATCATTCAAGCGATTTGGATCTGCTCCTCGTTCTAATAACCCCTTCGAAAGTTCGGCATGTCCTGCATATGCAGCCAGCATCAAAAGTGTGTTCCCTGGATCGGATTTCTATGTCACTGTATTACAAGCCCTCGATAAACCGAAAAGAACCTTTGTCATTAGTAAGGTTCACTGGTAAACCGGCGTCGATAGCAGCCAACAAGTGTTCCGAATTACCGGCCCGTGCAGCTTGGAACATCCTATGGGCGAAGTCAATCGTGTCAGGGGGCAACGTGGTAGGAGTTTGTGTTGCCTGCCATTATCCAATTATATTAGTGTAGAAATAAAAATGCAACCTACGAAGCTAACAAACCATTCCAAAAGTGCCGGAAATACTTTTGCAATAGTGCTGCTCTTGACTTGTGAGGTTCTGGTGGTTGTAGGTTGAGATGTATGATGTGTCTAGTTTGTGGTAGGAGCATGGATCGTGACCTCCACATATTATATTTGTCTGTGCATTCCCAGGGTAATTCTCCGACTTGAGCGTCGTTACTTCGGAGTGTGTGAAGGGAGTTGTTCCAAGACTTAATGGTATAAAATTAATGCTACATAGACGTATGGGTTGAGGTGAAGGAATGGTAAATACTCTACCAGTGTCCAGGCAAAACGACATTGGACTACTTCACCGATATCTATTATCAATCATCATCATCACCACCGCCACTCATACCAGCGCTCCAAACAGTACTGCCACTGCCACCTGCACTTCTTCGGCTGCGCCTACCCCCGACCCTGGGCGAGATCTCAGTGAAACCACTGCTCGCTCCGCGTGCTATCTCGGCGCTCACGTTGCGTTCGTGCGCATCCAAAGCTGCTAGAGAGTTTTCTGCTTCCGCCTGTTCTAAAGCTTCCTGAGTGAGGTTGGGGATCTCGAGTCCACCGGGAGAAATAGTTGAAGTCTCTAGAGAAGACGTCGACTTAGGGGAAGCGGCACTCAAATTCTCCATGTTTCTGGTGCCAAACCAGGAGAAGCGTCGATTGTGTGAGGTGGGTGGTGTTCCTGTAGAAGGGGCACGCTGAATCGAATGGGCCGGGAACGTGAAAGCTGGAGATGCTTGGAGATCAGGTGGCTGAATCCCCATTAGCTTCATGGTGGCATTCAACCGCTCTCTCTCTTTGCGATCCTCCTCATCCTCCTGAGTATCTAGTTTACGTCCACCAGTCACCGGCGCGGCTCCGGGCTTCAATGTGAGTGGACGTAGGTTGGGATCTGCTTTTTTCTCTGCCGCGGCACTGAAAAGCGAGAAACCTCTCCAGTCAAATGAAAGAGATCGGCGTTGTGCTTTATAATTAGGTTGAGTGGTAGCGGATGCGAACCGTGCTTCTGGCATTGGGCTAGATGATGAGCGTCCTACAATAACTGACTGGGGTCGTGTGTTTGGATCAGTGACAGGCATCTTGTTACCAGCAGAATGGTGTCCTGCAGTGATAGGCTCTTTTTCATAGTCGACAGCAAGGACATGTTCAAAGCCCTCTTGTGAAATGATACGATCTATAATTTTCGAGGCATAGAGAGAGAGGGCTTTGTTGGCATCCTTGAGTGATTTAACTTCTGTTCGAAGGGCATCGATGTCATTCATAGCACTGCTTGGTTCCAACCCGCCAATAGAGTTCGAAGACATTTTCCGGCTGTCAGATACTTTCTTCTCTCGTTTACTTTTGCCACTGAGAATCAAACGACCGCTTTCTTCTGTAACACTGCCTTCTAGAATATCCTTATTCTCGGCGCGACCCAGCTCCGCAGCAAGATCGAGCCCAGGCCCAGTTATGGGCAAGTCCGCTAAGGATTCTCCTCTTAGAGGAGCAGAGGATGAAGTAGTGCGCTTGCGACCATGCCGGTTGACTTGACGAGATAGCGAGTCGATGCTCCTCGTTTCCAGGTCCCGTTCCAAGTCGGAGGTCCGGCGAATGTTCTCGTCGAAACTCTCCTCTTCGACTCTATCGAGAGTACTTCTCGTGGCGCTGCGCAGGCTACCAACGTCCGTGCCTCCAGTATGGATGTCGTCGTCGTCGTCATCGTCACCGTCACTGCTTCCACCTCCGACCTGGCGCAATAAATCAAACTGGCCGCTCAGGGTCTTCTCTCTTAAAAGAATCATGTAACTTTCATTCTCTTCTTGAAGTTCATGATTAACCCGCTTCAGATCAACAAGTTGAGTCTGCAAAAGTAACAAAGTACTCTGCATAGAAGAGTAAGAGGTGGAGAGTGTTGAAAGCTCGAGTCTTAGTGAAGTCATCTCCGCTGGTTCTGCTTCTGTATCATCGGGATCTTGATAGGTGATTGGTATTGGCTTGATGTAAAGATGGTCAGCTTCATCGTAATCGTCCAGCTCCACTTCAGATTCGAGAGAAGGAGAGATAGGTTCTGGTTGCTTTCTGGCCTGAGTGAGGGACTGAATACGAGATTTGAGATGTTGTTCATTGTCATAGAAAGCTTGACGCTCTGCTTCGAATGTTGTTGACTGATGATACAATTAGCTTAGACCAATTCATAAGCACTAGGGTTGACCTGTTCATTGTAACGGCGCTGAATATCTCGCTTTTCTCTCTCTAGCTCGAGTATTTGCGCTCTCAATTTCTCGGATATGTCTATCCTCTGAGCTAGTTCAATCTCAGACCGAGACTGATCGGCATAGAGGTCGTTGAGGCGACTTTCGGCCGCGGTAAGAGCAGATGTGAGACTAGTGTTTTCTGCGGTGACAGCGGCGATTGTTTGATCCTTGTTCTGAACCTGGACCAGGAGCTGCAGACGGAGGTATTAGTTTTTGAGTAACAGATCAAAGGGAATACCCACTTGTTCCTTCTGGTCTGTCTCTTGTTTCAAAGAGGCAGACAGCGTTTCGGTAGCCTCGCCATTGACAGATGGGGTGACTTTGGAGGACAGACGTCGGCTCACAGTAGCCGAATTGAGAGAAGATGGGACTCGGGGTGGGGGTCCTGGCCGTGAGATCCTCGCCAGGTTAGGCGGCGGAGTGGGTGATGCGGAGAGAGGACGTCTGGCTGGGGGAGGAACTCGTGCTGAGGCAGCTGTCGCCATGGCACTCAACAAAATCGTATAGGGGCGTCAGAGAAACAAGAGGAAGTCTGTCAAAGACCGTGAATGACTAGTTGGATGTAGAGAAGAAAGAAAGGAAATTGGAGAAAGATGGGCATGCGGTCAAGGAGGCTGATACAGATATTAGTTCATCACTGACAAACAATTGACATCGCCAACTCTTGGACATGCTCAACGACATCCAGTCTGAATGCCTGACCCATGTAAGCCTCTCCATGCCTTGCTTGTTAGCAGTGCAATTACTCTGCTTATAGCTCCTCAACGCAGCCTACGGTATACATGTCTTCCTCCCCACAGCTCCCATTCTCACCCTTTGAGCCTAGTTGCCCCTGTTGGCCTCACCCACATCCAGCCTTTAGATGCCTACCTTTGTTCCGTAGGAGCGAAGACCTCGTTCATATCCTCGTTGAACCGAGGAGATGTAATTGAGATACAAGGCGGTCCGGCGTCTGGCAAAACACACCTTCTCTATCATCTGCTGATAGACTGCATCATCCCAACCAACTACCACTCTACCAGCCTCGGTGGCTGGGGTAAATCGGGCGTAGTCTTTGACATGGACCGCAGCTTCAGTATTGTCCGTTTTAACAGGCTCCTTCTCAACCGTTTAACACATTTCGGCGCGTCTGCAGCAGAGTCTATTGCACGGCGCGCTCTAGAGAGGCTACGTGTCTTTCGGCCACAATCTTCGCTGCATCTAGCTGTAACACTCTCTCACATTTCTCAACATTACTCTGCACACCTTTCGGATGAGGAAATCGGCATTGTAGCAATCGATTCTATCGGCGCACACCATTGGCCTGACTGTTTCGTGATTGAGCAAATGCGATCTTCTCCAGGCTTCCGCAACCCTTTGGAACACGTTTTGATGGCTCTTGAATCATTTCGTAGGGCTCATGGCTCCGTAGTTGCGCTGGCAAATTGGGGCCTGCATTCTGTTAAAAACAGTAATCCTGTTCTCTATAGGCAACATCTCCACCCATTCCCCGCCCCTTTCACACATTCCCTTCCTCCCATGCGGCTTCAGAACTCAAATACCCCTCCACCAATAAACCAAGATGTTATATTGCCCTTGACCTGCCATATCACCCTACATCAAGACACTGCTGCAGATTTGACTGCCTCTAAAACACCGGATGAATGTAAAAACGAGGCGATGAAGGGGCGCATCTGTGGACGAATACGAGCACCTACTTCTATGTCCGTTGGCAAGTTCTTGTTGTATATCAGCGCAGATGGTATCTTGACAGACTAGACTATATCCGAAAGTATATGTACATCTATCAACTGCCATTTTAACAGGGGCGTACTAGCATATCATTTATTGTACAATGCTAAACGTTAACTTCTGGCGATACGCTCAAAATTTTTGCAATGCTACAAGCTCTAGTCAAGGTTATTACTGGTGCCTAAGTGGGTGGGTATATGCAAATAAATTATACCTTTGTGGAATATTGAGGATAAAACGAGGGGTTTGGAACGGGAATAATGTAATTGTTCATGACGATTCCTTGGTGAAACATTATTGCGGAAGTCCATAAATTTGATCTAGCTGATCTTTGAAGGTTTCTTCCACTGCCTTACGTCGAATGTTCCCTTTAGTCATTGTACGGGGTAAGCTTCCTTGTGGTACAATCATAATCATACTGCATGATGTGATACGTTCATGGATGTATCGTCTGGAGTGAAATTGCCGTGTCTTGCGAAGGATCTCCTTCTTAAGTTTGTTGTGATCCATGTCATTTGCTGGTTCGATAAACATCACTGGAGAAGGTCGGCCAGAGCCAATGACTACACACTCGGCAATCAAACTTCCACAAACAGCGCGAACATTGTCTTCGATAGCTCTGAACGTATCATCATCTACTCGCTGGAATTCCAGACGATGAAGCACTTACTTTGTGTCACATCGCAAACCGTTTTCAGATTTGATCCAGTCATCGTCACGCCCGCGGAAAACATACATTCCAGGCGCCGGCTCATGGAACAGATCCCCAGTGTGGAAATCACCGTTAGCATGCCCGAGTGAAGTATGAGGGCAGTCCCTGGATTCAGCAAGGACCACCAACTCCAGTAATTTGGTGGTCGATTGATGATTCAGTTCAGCCCCCGGTCCGATTGGTCGAAAGGCGTACGAAACACCTGTAAGGGGTCGGAGAAATGGCGCGTCACGTTCCTTGCCGCCAACTGATAACAATATTGCCCCGCATTCTGTGCTGCCGAAGAGGTTCTATATGCGCTTGTTAGTTCAAGGAAAGACAAAGTATTCCACGAGCTTACTCGCAGCGGGATACCCCTTGCGTAGGCCCACTCTTCTTCATCACGAGGTAGTGGAAGTCCACTGTACAGGACCTCATCCAGACCGGATAACATCGACAGTAGTTCTGGATCCACTCTGGATCTTCTGATGTGGTTTGTAAGGAAGGCAGCGAATTGGTTGAGCCTATTGAGCCCACCCAACCGGATCATATGCATGAGCTCTTCAGAAGAAAATCCTATTTCTGTGGGTTGTATAACACAGGATCCATGTTGGAGGCTTCCAATGAGCACTGTCCAGTTGCTGAGCGGGACATAATTATAATGAGGGAAGGTAGACCTACTGAACGTTTGGCCGATATGGCACATACTTCCCCTGCTCGCGATCACGTCAGCGACGTCAAGGACTGATCAGAAAGTGCTTACATCCACACAGTGACATCTTGTATTTGGGGATTTCTTGGCCTACTCACTTGATGAGACTTATGGACAGCAGAATCCAGCCATCGATAAGTGCACGGCACTAGCTTCGGGCTTCCTGAGGTTGATCCACTGGTGTGGAACACGAAAGCGAGATCGTCCCCAGCTACGTTGACCAAGGGAAGTAGTATCTTTTTTGTATCGGTCACCACCGGAGGGAGAAGAGGAAACGTTAGCACTGGACATTCGTTTACCTCAGAGGCAACGCTGAGTTCATGAACGAGGGCTTTTGCGTTTGCGCGTTGTAGGAGCTCATATATGATAGATGTATTTGGGAGCCGTAGACTGAAAAGTTGTGGAATGTATCCCGCTCTCGAGATTCCGTATATGTGGAGTATGTCCGCATAAGTAAAGCCACCTATCCTACGAGAAGATGAGTGGGTGGGAATCAAAAGTATGCAAAGAGAGGGGGAATACTACCATAGACCGACAACGGATCGCCGTGGGATGCCCCCATCTGTAAATACATGCGTCCAATATTCAGCGTGGTTCTCTACATCCCATTGAAATTGTCGGTAGTTTATGGTTTCCCAGTCGAGAATCTGGCCGTTGGAAGGATCAACTTGGGGTATCTTGAAGACGCCAGACAGTGGGTAGAGAGATGCACTAGTCTGAAGGACAGAAAGGTGTGATTTGAGCATGTATCGGTGAGTAAGAATTGTGTAAAACTGCTCACGAAAACAGACCTATAAATGCATTTCGTTGATGATAGAGATTTGAGTCAGTATGTCGGAAGCGGGAAGAGGTGTACGTCGTCAGGTATCGTTTCGAATAGCCTCCTCTGTCTGTCTAAAGGTTGAAACGCGGGATTGACAAGGTAGCAGGGACAACATTGATAATTGTCTATGTAGATGAATGTGTCCGAATGCCAAGTCTGGTGCCAGTGTGTCACTCATGATCACGTTAATGTCCCCTTTGGAATTTGAGAGATGATGGCATCTTTGTAAACGAAATTGGTGGCTGTTGGAGGTAGAGATCAGTAGAGATCCTCCAATAAGTATTCGAATTGCATCAAGTCAACCAACTATCAAAGGCAATTGTTACTCCCAGTGCTCAGTAGGCGGACAGTGGCATAGGTCGCTGACATCAGTCACAATTACATGCATACATAGAGTCTTTCCTGAAGTTTCGGCGGTGTGAAATCATTGATTCTGGCTTTGAAGCCTGAATTTAAGAGTCATTGCCGGTGACCCAGCCCAATTACCCCACCCTCATCATACTCTGACAGTTCTAAGTATCCTGCGTGGCAATGTGTTCTGACCCACTACGGTATGCAGTACCCAAGCAGTATCAGCATGAATCATTGAATGCGGGTGACAATGAATTTGCGATGAATCTGGCAATCAAACATCTAGTTGTCTGAAAGCAGTCCACAACGGCTCGGAGGGTATTTTACCGTGCTTTCCAATGCTGGAAGAAACAACAGCACCATTCCACTACTAGCGGTTAGCGCTTTCGCGCAAACAATACACCTTGCGATAGTCTTTGTTAAATTATTAAATACAAAGCAAGCATTCGTCTGCAACTTCACAGGGCACTACAGAATCATGGCAAACAAACGGTGAACCGAATACACATTTTGGGAGCAGAGGACACGTTCAGTAAGACGGCCAAAGTCATAGATGGTGCAACAAAAATTGCAGTACTTGAAAGGGCAGCAAAACACACCAGAAAGCTGGACGAGAGGGTGGAGCTATGTGTGGGAATGAGAGCAATGGTCACTACAAATATCATAACTGGAGCAGATTTAGCAAATGGTACTGGAGGAACTGTGCACGAAATTTTACTGGATGCCAGAGGAGACCGGCCATACAGACACGCCAGCGGACAAACCAAGCTACCTGAAATACCCACCAGCTGCTGTCATATTCCGACCAGATAATCCTACGACAGGTACTTTCGAGGGTCTGGAATCCGAGTTGATACCAATTCTACCAATAGATAAAGCCTCTCAACTGAAAAGAAGCAATGTTATGATGACACAACAACATCGAAAGACACGAGTGTCGATAAACCCAGTACATGCATTCAAACTTCAAATCCCAAGGTCAGATGATAGAATACATGGTAGTAGATCTGGAAAAACCACCATCAGGAGTTCTATCGCCTTTCATTGCATATGTCAGAGCAGGGGAAGGAAGACCATACGACCATTGCGGGATTTCGATGACAAATGTTTACTAGTACTTACCCTTCAGAAGATACATACGCACTGGCTGCAAGCGGATGGAAATCAGCACAAAGTCGAAGACCTTTCACATAGGTGAGGACAGAGCAAGGACAGAGGACAAACTGGTAATTGTTTGTACTTGTGATGAAATTACACGTCCAATTGGGACATTATCGGAATGAGAGGCCTTGCTAATCGCAAGGTGACTGTAATAACCCGGCGGGTAATAATTTCTTGTGATCAGAGACAATTAATTTGATGCCCAAGATCGCGAGCGGCGAACCAAGGGCGAACCACACTTGTAGTATGTACAGTCAACGCTGTCATAACTCATAGCTACCATAGCCCATAATTTGCAGTAATCCATAGGTTTTCGGCCCCAGTAACTAGTCATTTTACCCTACAGTGCCCCTGCCATAACCCATAGCTTCAGGCTTCCACCGAGACCTATGGCCCGAAGTTATGACAGCTTTGAGTCTTTGGCTCAGACTATAAATTATAATGCAACTCTTCAAATGATCATGTGATGTGTCTGAAAAAATCCGATTACTCCTTAGTGGTACAACGAAACTGCGTCGTAGTTTGAACATTACCTCTGGATTGTAAGTGGAGTCCTACTACTCGGGGTAGGTGTACTCTGACCATGAATAGGCCGTAGGATTGGGCGCCTTAGACTTTTAGTCAACCTGGCTGCCCATGCTCAGGAGGGCTGGCCTAGTGCAGAAGCATCATCTCAAGCATTCTCATATACTGGGTGCATGCCTCCCCCGAGTCTTATATACCGCCTTACCATGTCGAAGAAGCAACTTGACAGCCGCTTCTGCAAAGTCACTCAAATCTCGCCACCCAAAGCCAGTACAAACCAGTGCACTCCCCTCACTTCCTACTCTCACAAACCTGGCATGCGAGGAACTCGTA
Source organism: Myochromella boudieri (assembly GCA_018221655.1). Taxonomy (NCBI): domain Eukaryota; kingdom Fungi; phylum Basidiomycota; class Agaricomycetes; order Agaricales; family Lyophyllaceae; genus Myochromella; species Myochromella boudieri. Next base: position 33,068 of record JABCKU010008139.1, read on the forward strand.
GAACAGATTCGGCACCTCCTATCTCTTACACTAAACAATGTAGCGGCCGCGAAGAGCATCGAGGCATCTCCAGATCTTCTTCAACGCCTCACACACAACGAAAGTGTTCGGAGGATTGCGGAGGCTCTTGCATCTTCACACACCCCTTTGCAGTCTATACGACTTATCAGCGTTGCTCATGCGGTTGGGTGCAGAATGAAGTTCAACGTGTACGAAGTCATCTCCTTTTGCCTCGCGAAAACCAAACACTGGAATGGAATCCTTTCGGCCGTTTCCCTTGCCGAACAACATCAAGGGCGACTCAGTTCTCGACTAATCAACTGGCGTACACGAGCACTCGTAGAGGTAGAAGACTATGCTGCGATCGAGGGCACTCTCGACGAGTTCAGGAAACAGAATTTGGTTCCCAATCGACGCACATTCCATCTTATCTTGTCGGCGCACATCCGAAATCGAAGCCTCTCACTGGCCAAGCAGTGCCTTGTAGCCATGAGAGACACTGGCTGTCCGCCAGACGCTTCCACTCACGCCATTGTAGCAACACACTACCGGAGATTGGGGCGGGATCCTCATGTGGAAGCTCAGTCATTGGAAGCCCTCTCAGATGTGAAAGCAACCACAGCCACAGCTGTTCTCAACAGCCTAATAATGCTTCGACTGGATGTTTACGATTTACCAGGCGCACTACGTTTACTAACGATGTTCAACAGAAGTTACATCGTTACCGTACTCGCGATTATGCTCGAGGGGATGAGTTTGGAGCAGCGGACCATATATTACGGCTTGGACTCCAGCCATCCTCTTTGGCAAAAACTTATACCCAGCGCCGCCACATATTCTATGCTTATGGATTACCAGACTGCACATCGAAACCATTCCGCTGTCCTGGATATTTTCAAGGGTATGCTCGATGTCGGAATCGAACCCACAACGGACACTGTCGCATCCCTCATCCACGCATTCTACGCTGCAGGACAAGGCATCGTCGCCATACATATGGTAGCAAAGATGTGTAGCGCTAAAGGGGTGAACGTTTCAATGTTTGATCCCATCATGCCAGCACAAGATTTTGGTGACTTCCACTGGACCCCATCTGACCGTTTACTCACCATCCGAGTCTTCAATGCCCTCTTAAAAGGCATTCTGCCCACGAATGGTGTTGAAGGTATGGAGACCATTCTGCATATCATGCAAGCAAGTAGCGTTAGACCTACTTCTAGAACACTTGAAATCCTTATGACTCACCTCAACAAAGCCGAGCGGTGTCAACCTGGTGTCCTTCTACGCATTCTACGCCAGTTCTCTTCTTCCTCGATCCAGCCAACCCTACGGCACCTACACACCGTTTTTAGCTGTGTGCTACATCATGAGAAAGACCTCCTATATGGCACTGGGTGGGATATCATTGCCGCAAGATATTCTTCGCGGCGTGTTGCCACCGAGCGTCGTTATCCTGAACGGAGAATTTCAGTTAGAACAGATTCATTCGACCCCACCGCCGGCCTTGAGCTTCCTCGAGCACCTGGACATCGACGTCTAGGACGCCCGTCAATAGAGTCGCTCAGGTCTCGAAAAGTTTTAAGCGACTCTGCTATGATGTCCTTGCGTATCCGACATGACGCTCTCATAAAATCAGACCTGGACTCGGCGAAAGAAATATTCGATATTTTGGTTGACCGTGGAATGCGTCCCAATGAATACCACTTCAGCGCCTTGATGGAGGGTTTAGCGCGATCCGGAGATGTCGACGGCGCCTTGGATATTATGAAGTCAGCAGTCCGGGTTGGGATACAGCCAAATATTGTAATGTTCACCATTCTTATTGTCGGACACGCACATATGGGAAAACCGGACAAGGCCATCAAAATTTTTCAAGAAATGGTGGCTTCAGGTATAACACCGGACGTACCATCTATAGACGCTGTTATCAGTGCATTCTTCGTGGTCGGGGCGTATAGCATGGCTAAAAAAATCCTGCGCACTATGTGGAGCTATGTCCAGCCCTTTCCTGATGAATTACGGGAAGCGCCTCTCAAAACCCTCGCCCAGGCATTCCGGTACCTTCATGATAAGAACCGTGGTGGAGTCAAGCCCCCTTCCAAGGAACAGCGGCTGAAATTGCACTTGAAGTTGGTTAGGCTGAGAGAGGTATGGGAAGAGGTATCTACAATGCTACCAACAGCATCTATGCGACGGAAAGCAGGTTCTCGATTGTTGAAGTACAAACTAATCAGGAGGCATCTGCAAAAATAGGTCTACTTATATTATATTTGTAGACAACGGAACAGAGCGCGTTGTACTAGGTAAATTTAGCATCGAGCAGGCGTATTGCAGCACGAACTGCGTCTGTTTGTACCTCGCACACTCTTTCTCGCCCACACCTAATAAGAACGTCCTGCGGTATGAGTTTCGGTGAAGAGGATGGTCTGTTGGAGCGTACGCGTTCTTTTTCTCGATAAAGAGCATGGGGGTCCGTCAATAACACCGGTTCATGTTCGGTTGGTTGATTGTCAGTGGATGGCGTCACAATACGTTCTGGTGTTATGGATCCGAGAGCAGGCGAGATGACAACCCGCGGCCCAGTGCATTTGGTTCTGCGTGCGACGACCTCAGCAAGTAGGGTGAGGTCTGCAAATGCAACATTGGGATGAGATTTAAGTTGTCGCCAGGCGTGGTTTGTGGGCATTGTCTCTGGCTTCGTTTGCTCCGCCGTTGAATTTAGGATGGATGATGCATAGAAAGATGAAGGAGAATGGCAGTGACAATTGGCAGCGTCTCCACAGCAATTGGCTAAAATGGAAGAAGGACCGCTGACGGAATGCACGCCTTGATTGGATGGACAATCAGCGCAGGGTACCTGAGAGGCAATGGTCTCCTCGATTGCCGAACAGAAAGCCTTCCCAAACGCATCATCTGCACATGCCAAGCAATTGGAAGGATCACCCGAGCAATTAGCTGGACGCGTTTGATGGGATGTTGGAGTGACAGTAAATATCGCTTTCGTGTTCGATGTGGGTCGGCGACGGAGAGGAACAGGTGGTTGGTAAGGTGGCAAATTCTCTAAAATGCAGGCCTGGGGTGGCGCAGTGGAAGGATCAAGTTGCATAGCACTGGCCCCATGTACTACGGCAGTCGAATTCCCCTGGCCATAGTTATTCGCAACGTGAGCTTGTTGTGCAACGAGTTCACGGCATACGCATGGCATATCGTCACTGCAAAACCCACAGTCGAACGAAGAGAACCCAGTAGCGTCAATCCGGGATGGTTTGACGCTCGTGAAGTCTAACAGAGTAGAAATGGAAGTTGGCATCGGGTCTGACTGGACATCATAGCTTGGAAGTGGTGAATATCTTGTTTCTGATGTTCCTGATGAACCAGGGGATGATACCGTCGACGGTGGGGAGGGTGTGTAGGTAACGGTTACAGGATCGTGTATAGTACGCGGTGAGTCGTTCATGGACTTTGGGCGTTTGCTTGCTGAGGGCGGTGACTCATCTCGCCACCGTTTCTTTTCGTTGTCTTGAACTGGTGCTTGGCCGAGTTTCTCTCTGAGGAGGGCATTCTCGGCGCGAAGATTTTCGTTCTCTTCCTTGAGACGCTTGGCTATGTTCTGAAGAGCGACGTTGCGCTCGATTTCTCCCTGCTCATATGATTGAACACGAGCTTGGAGTTCTGCAAGCTGGGACTGCTTTCGTTCCCTAAAAGCGCGTTGTGCGGCCCTGGGAGTTAACATTGAGTATGTGAGACGAAAGCAGGAATAGTTAGATGAACCTATTTTGAACGCGACGACCTTTACTGTCGAGCTGTGCCTATGAAATACGATGAGGGTCTGCGAAGGAGTAATGCAGCGAAGCCATACATCGATATCTGTCTTGGTAGGTGCCGCCAAATCTTTCTTTGGCTTACGACCAGGCTTGGGTTTCGGTGTGATTACCCACTCCTTAGATGCTGTGGTGAGATGAGCGACAAGACGATACGCAAAGAAGGAAATAAGCCGACCTGTGGCCCAAAGTGTGGTAGAAGGGGAAAGGGGAGCAGCTGGAGTGACCATGTGGGGGCGCGAAGAAAGGATATGTGTACGAAGTGAGGATGGAGGTCTTAAGCAAAGTGGAATCCTTGTCTGATAAGATATCGGATATCGCCGGACCAGCATCCGATATCCGGCTCCGCACGTCGCGTGTGCATTCTTGTCCCAACCAAGTACCGACCGCGCGTAAATCCTGTCGGACATCCCATGGGATAGCACTCCCGGTTCCGTTTCCCAAATCATTACCCTCTTTGCCACTCCATACCCTGTTCATCCTCGCTTCGCCTACATTCTCCTGCCTCTTTAGGGAATCAATACCTCGGGTAACTCAAATAATGTGAGAACCCCTTGCATTTCTCAACGCACGGTAGACGGACAAAGCCTCCGGTAGAACCATGTCAGTCTTTTTAACGTTGATTTCTCCACGTTCAATGAGAAGCATATAGCTGATTTCACACTACACCGTGTCTTTATTCACATCCTGTGTCTTCTGAACTATCATCAGCACTTGCCCCTTTAGCTGGTTGTGTTGCAACGAATAGCACTTTTTCACGCCCTCTACGCCTTCATTTGCATTCATCGTCCTAGAAAACCCCGCATCATCTGTCTGTGAGCTTGGAACCGCAGCATGCTCAAAAGCAAAAATAAAAATAAAATAACCATACCTATCAGTTGCTTAGACACATCAAAAAAGGAAGAAATCGTGTGAGTTCAATGTTAAACAACTTAACAACTTAATTCAAGCGTTAATTCTATTGGTGTTATAGAACTAAAGGACCCAGCGGTACCGAGTTTCTGGGTTCCACTGTGTTGCACGTCAACTGTCGGCAGGACTGGATATTTGAGAACAGATGTGACCCACGGTCGCCAGTACCACATGACGGCCCCGAGAAATCCACAGCACCAACTATCTACGTATGTGAACTCCAACAACAATAGACACTTGTGATCTGTTCAGTTTCCACGTTAACTCACAATGGTTTCTTTGCTCGTCATCGATTATATTGGAAGGCTGTCAACTCTATATGCTCTGTCTGAATCGCTGAATACAGGATTGACTTGATCGCACAGGACACAGACCTCACCTCATCCCACCACTTAGTAAGGTTGTTCGACACGTTCCGCCCCATTTGTGGTTCGATTAAAACTCTGGCCAGGCGTTAAACTCTACTGCAGGCTTTACTAGCCTGTGATTTTTTTTTGACTCGTTGACCAACATTGCCATCTTCGTTGTCTCCTTATCACCCGGCGAAGTAACGGCCCGGCTCCTGTATCTCAGGCTGCCAGTGAACACGCATGAGAATCTACTGACTGACTGGGGCGAAAGGTCGAAAGAATACAACGACTGAGGGAAACAAATAGTAGTAGGTCTTATGGTCGTTTTTGGGTGCTTATTTGAGCCGAACCATCATAGAGTGTCAAGTGGGTTGAACTTGTCATTTTTATCATCAGGAATACTACATGTTACTTACACAGCTTTCTAGCTTGGAAGGTAGCTTGGCACCACTGGGTGTGCTTTACAACTTGAGTTTTTAATCACCAGAGTAGCTCTGAGGGCCAAGGCCACCACTGAGCAGTAGGCAAGTGCAAAGCCCTCGAGCCAGAGAAGGTGGATAAGCACAGCTTGTCTAAACAAAACCAACAAATTGATGTGACAATATCGCATGCGCGAGGTTCGAAACCTGAAAAGGCTTCTGGTATTCATGACCATTCCAAAATGGCTGACGTCGACTATATCCATTGGTATCCTCCGCCATGCTGCCACCCCTTCACCATTGGCAAAGGAGTAGAAAGCTCTGATGTCTGTAACCGATACTGATAGAACAATATCCAATCCAAACAGTTATGTATATAGTCACCATAACATGAGCTCAAGCCGTCGCATGTGGTGCGTGCGTAGCACGTGTAGCTGCCAGTACTGTATTCAAGATATGGCTTGGGATAATGGTAGGTATTTAATCGGAGTGATCTAATAAACTATCAGCCTCCATTGGGAGCCGGACTTTCGCATCATCGATGCCCACCACAACAAAGCTAACAATCACCAGCAGAGCACCAATGAGAACTAGTGCCTTGATACTCTTGCCAAGTAAGATATCCCCTAGAACAGCAAGGGGTATGGTAAGGCTAAGACCAATAGTAACGACTAAAGGTGTCGTTTTTAACATTGCGAGAAGGTAAAGATAATCGCTTGACAATGTGATAAACATCTAAAAGGTGTGTGAGCGTATTAGTTGACATCGAAATTCAACTAACGTTGATCAGTATTGCACCAATCGCCGCACCAGAAGCCGGCCATTCGAAGGGTTCAAACCCAGATATGTGGAGAACAACGCCAATGATCCAGCATATGAGGACGTTAAAGAGTCCGACGAACCCAAAGAACAGTTGCATATCAATTCTGGATTCTACCTGAATGCGGACTTTAAGCAACGTGACATACAACGCATAGAATATTGCAGAAACGAGGGCCAGAAAGTCACCAAGTAGTGCAACGTGACGTTTTTGGGATGTCGAATGATTGGAGGGGGAAGAATCCGAAAGGGAGACGAGTACAACACCCCCAAAACTGCATTTCAAGATATATCAATTGAAAACTTTGTTCGTCCAAAAAAAGAAAAAGAGGAACGAGCCTTGTTAATACGGCAATGAACTTGGGCGCTGTGAGGGTTTCTACAAGGAACAGTCGACCAATTGCAAGTGTAAAAAGGCCTATCTAAAGGCTCGACAAGGCTGCATACGCTGCATAACAGTTGAACTGCGCACCGCTCATACTGGACAGGATCGTCGCACTGGCGACGCTAGTATAGTCGAGTGAAGCATTTAACGACCAGTTGGCAATGAACCAGAAAAAGCAGAATATGAAAGCCAAGTGGATCGTTTCTCTGACGGTCAATGGAGGTAAGACTCGTGGAGTGGGTACATAGTCCTTGTATGTGGTTGAGCAATGATACCAAGGCCAAGGTGGAAGTATTATACCTCTTCAACAGAGTGTGTATGCACGATTTCCGGTTCTATCCCTATTTGTTCATAGACAGAGTCTATCACATTGGTAAGATTGAGAAGGGCCACGTATTATCAATGAGAGTAGTTTCTTACGCCTTACCATAGGGGGCTCGTCTCTCGCTCTTTGGTGCCACCGCCTCTTTGCAAGGAAGGGTACCAGATACAGTGCAAATGAAGATGTGTTTAAATATGTCACTCTATATGGAAGTGAGTAATCATTGAGTTGGTACCCGTAGTTCGACCCACAAAAAAGGTTTGTGAAAGCCGCCTTCGAAAATGTCCTGCGCAAAGTATTAGTTCCGAGCCGAGTCGTACTGGTTATTAGCTAGCTACCTGAGTGACGAAGTTTGAAACTGTCCACAGCAGGACAACGACCAGTAGAAGTACGATGCCATGCACATAATCCCAATGATCAAGTAGCATCTGAATAATTGGCAACTTTCCTTGTTGGTGCCCATGGGATGTCGACCGTAGAATCGAGGGCGGGCGACCTGGAGTTCCCAGTAAGGATACCATGTTTGGCTCAGAGTGAGGGGAGGCTGGATAAACGCAAATGCAACTGTATTATGTAATTTATTTGTGTAAATTTAGGGATACAGTATATTAACCTGTGTTGATCTGCAGCAGGTCGCAATACTAGTATACCTGCTCGACAACATTCACATTAGGATAGAGTATCAAAGGCATGTAGGAGATAGCTATAGACAAATGCAATTTAATGAGTAAATACAAGGTGACGAGAAATTTCTATGGCCGAGGTCGTATTGGAGCAGCAGGGTGATACTTGACCTTTTCAAATATTCTGAACAGGCTGATCACAAGATTTGTGCAGTAAGCAAGGAGGCCAATGCCAACCAGGCAGATCAAAGCCAATTGATAATCACATATCCGGTCGCCAAGGCTGCTTTCAGAGTTGGGTAATACACTTGGTGGCCGGGGAAGTTCATTGTACCAGGATATGCTGGATGATGATGCACACGGAACCAGGGATGTGAAGAAGTTATCGAAGCAGAGGGAGAGGGCAGCGGACCAGGCACAAATGAAAAGTACCTCAGAAAGAGTGTGAGCTAGTTTCCCGGAGGTTCTCCAGAGACCAAGAGGTCGGCCGAAATATTCAAGCTGCAGATGTAACAGTAGAAAAGATTAGACGTGCAACAATTCTTTTGTTGTGGAAACTTACATAAATTGCAGCCATCACATGCACAAGAGTGAGTGGGGCGAAAATGATAACAACTGTCCTAATTGCAAGGTGAGAAAGGTTAGATTATTTCGGAACAGTGTCACGTACGGAGAACTCCCAACTGCGCCCATAGCATGTCCATTGATTTCCATCCTACGGATGCGAATCGCTATGGCAAGCGCGGAGGTGGTGAAGGTGATGTTAATTAAACGAAAGAGCTGTAAGACAATCAACGCTTGGAGACTGAAGTGAATGAATGTCATACCAAGGGTACGTAGGTATTGGTGAGGATAAACGCACGAAATCGTTGCTTTCGTCTACGCCATTGGTTTGTACTCCTTTGGCTACCATTAGATTCATCCTCAATCTGATCGAGGCCATACGAGCCTTCTCTATTCAGCGTGTTAGATGTTGGTCCTTGGGCGGCGGTTCGAGGTGACCACGGGACGTCCCAACCAGGAGTTACATTGTGTGAGAGCGTGTACCCTACTGTAGGCGGAGTCGGAAGTGACGATGAAAGATGCCAACCACGATCTATCGTTGTATTGAAATTGGCAGCCTCAGGATCTTTTTCTTTTTCCTTATCTTTCCTGGAAAACGAGGTACCTTCGCGTATGGAAGAGGTAGGTAGCCATGATGAAATAGAAATGTCCCTACGGCCTTTGCTCTGAGGGTTTGGGATGGTGGGGTTGGATGACTCCGAGCGAGTTTGCTGCCTGGCAGTGCGAGGAAGAGTAAAAGTCCACCAACGAGAGGTAGGGTCAGCGGTATCGGTGGAATAGGACGCAACGTCGGAGGGACGAGACTCCGTTGCACGGTCGGCGTCGATGAAAGAAAGTGTGTGGTCCTTTGGTGACGGTGGCTCATCGCGAGCCCAGGCTTAAGAACTGTCTATGAGATATATAGGAAGAAAAGGCGAGGAGTAACATACGGGGGGTTGTGATGACTGTGGTAAGTGGAGGAGGCGGACGTCGCGTGCTTGCAGTAAGAACGCTGGCGGTGTGATGAAGGCTTGCACTAGAATGCGACGAGGACTGCCGCTGGCGCGATGAGTCGGACATTGACGACGACGACGACGACGAGCAAGCCCGCGAAGAGTACTGCAGAGATTCAGAGAAGGCTTAGGATTTGAAGCTTAGGACGTCAGCGAGCGTCGGCCAATTGCAACTGTGACAGTCACACATTTCATGGATGAATCCCTCATTCCCTCCCTTTCTGCTGGTCCTGTCGGTTCCCGTTTTGTCTCTGAGGCTGACTTGGATACTGCAAAGGCTCGCAGGGATGAGCAATGGAAGGCTGCGTATGCTCGCTTAGGTCAGGAGCCTCCTCCTCAACATCAAGAAGATTCCTATGATGGCCGCAGCCTCGCTGAAGTGAGCGCCTAACCCAGTGGGCAAACGTATGGTTGACCTTTTACCATGGTTGACCTATTTATGTAATAGAAACTGGCTGCCAACAAGGTATCCTGGCCCATGTATATGGCTTTTTCTATCGGTGCCGACCGAGAATGTCTTTTTTAGATTGCGAAGCAAGAGGAATGGGAGGAAAAAACCAAACTAGGTTAATATTGACTGCTCCTTTTCTAATCTGACTCAACTAATAAAATTGACAGCAAACCAGTTTCGAGCACTTGAGGAGGATGAGATTATGTTCCTTGACTCTGTGAGGGAACGTCAAGAAGCGGAAGAGCGTCTTAGAAAGGAAAAAGATGGAGAGGAAGTCAAGAATTTCAAAGAGTGTGTCGAAGCCCTCCACGACTATCTTGTCTCCGCTTATTGCTGTACAGAGCTGTTGCAGCACGGAGCGCCGTCAGTAAGCCGTCGCCTTTAGCATCGTCCTCAGCATCGATCACGGCAACAAAACTGCCTACAATTATTCCGGTGCGAAAAGATGCGAAGAAATCTCTAAAGGGTGTAGTGGTGAAAAGAAAGGCCAAACCTGCAACAGTTCCACTATCCAACACTCAACTATTAAAATCACCTACCGATACAACTGAACCTCCAAAGTCCAAGCGACAAAAGACAGACGACTCATGACAACATTATAATCTTAGCGTATATACCTGTAAACGATACATCTAGAACAATTGGCGAGGTAATGAACTGCCTAGCTTCAGTCCTCTGACTCTTGTCGTAACACCAGTAACATGATGCACGATATATCCTTCCTCCTACCTTCGCGGAACTGGGCTGGGTGTTGGCGTCCACCTCGCCCGCCTGAGATCTTTGTCTACCGTACTGCCTTCCCATCCAGCTGATTTTTCCATAGCCGCGGCTCTCCTTGCCGCTGCCGTCCCCATTGTACTTCGCTCCAGTAATTTCCTAGCAGCTGGGGTCAGGTTACCAGCCTCAGAACGTCGAGGGGTCCATGATGGCGGTGCCATGTCCCCCTTCTTCCTAACATAGTTCCTTGCCATGTTGATGCTGGCCGGTCTCCCCGCAATTCCAAGTAGACCTGCCTTGGTGCGAAGGCTTTTTGCTGCCTTATTGGAGAGTTTATGAGAAATTACCTCTCGCGAGGTCAAGGCTGGTAAATGGAACGGCGTGCTTGGTGGCAGTAACGTTGCGTCGTCAGATTGAGATATTATGCGTGGTGTAGCATTCAGGGTTCCCCACGTCATGAGTTGTTTGACCGCGGCAGGACCGAGTTCTGAAGCAGTAGGAGAAGGGAGGTTGGGTACGAGAGAGAAATTATCGGATGTAGGTGATTTAGGACGATCTAGGCGGTATGTAAGGAGTTCTGTCCGAGAAGTGAGTGATGTAACTGGACGTACATGGTGTACCAGTAATGGCCGCATCAATACGGCTTCGTGTGGGACTGGGTGGCGCACTGGAATGCCCTCTGGGATTCGATGACGAAGGATCGTTTTCATACAAACGTGTATTTCCGTACTTGATTACCTTAATGCTCGCAGCCTCATCGACATTCGTTGGATGATATGGAGACTCGTCAGCATCCGGTGCAAACATAAGCGAATTCCGTGCCTGAAGGAAAATAAGTGAGGAGACAGAAAGAGAGATATTGTACATACTTTGAACTTCCATCCATCCACTCTTGTTGACCGAATATCTCTCTTGGGAGCCATCACGTCCGACACAACACCATCCTGTACAAGCGGTCCTCCTGCTGTATTCAACGTCAAGGCATTTTCATTGCTAGTTCTTTCGTCCTCTTTCTCCCGCTTCTCATCCCCTTGTTCGTCTGTAATCAAACCTCCAACAGGCGCGCCCGCAATCAAGAATTTTTCTCTTACGCCAGTAACCGGTGGTGCCTCTATCAGCATCCGCTCCCTTGCTTCGATCACCTTATCCCTCTGCCCCTCAACACGCTTCTGCGCCTCCCAAGCCCATGCCCACTTCTCCTTGCGCTGCCGATTTTCCTCATCCAGGATGTGTGTGAAGCTTGAATTATCTTCTGATGTGTACTGAGCTTGAAAAGCGTCCAGGCTGATCTCAGTGTTCAGTTTCGTGCGCTTGGTACACGGCTCACCCCGTGGGGTGCGGAAAGGGGTGTCTGACGGGCCAAAACCGTAGGGAGTTTGCGAAGGTGTCTGATGAGGGGCTCGGTGGCTAGAGGAGGGGGTTGGAGTGATGCTTATTTCCTCCAGGCGACGGACAGAGGCGTTGATCAGATGTGGGTCGCGCGTGTGGAGAGCGTCGAGGTAGTTGTTGGTGGCATCAAGGTGGACCAGTGAAGGGAAAAAGTCGCGAGCTATAATATCAGACAGTGCATTGGTGTATTCATCTTCTTCAAGGACGACCTGGCGGTTGAGAGAGCGGCCAGGGCGTGGTGTTGTTGGAACTTCCATGTGGTAAGTCAATAGGTTGTTATTTGGACAAGTTGACTCACGTTATGTGTCGCTTCCCTACAACTACTAGGAGTGTACAAAATATGTTACTCGATTAATTGGCTTCAGTCTTCTATTTGAAATGAATATAGGGTGTCATAGCGGTCATCGTAATGCTGATGAATGTAATACATATGAAGGTGAAAGAACGGATGGGTTGAGCTACTATACTTGTCAGTATGCTGATACTTGATCAAAGGTTACATGGGATAAAACCAAGAACAAGAGAGATAAAATGGCACAGTTTCCCTAAGTCGGCGGAGTAGAAACACTTCCAGACCTCGTCCTAGTATCTAGTTTCGAGCAGAATGCTGACGACGAGCCATCAGTGCTCCTTCGTCCGGAGAGCGCACCGCCGCTTGGCCGACCTATGCGGCTCTGTGAGAGGAGTGACATCCCATTCGTAGAGGGTGACTTTTTTGACGGTGGCCTCATGGTGATGTTGGCATGAAGTGCGGGTAATTGGGGCAAGGCTTTGCTCGTTTCGAGGGGTTTCGTGTTTTCAAAAGGTGTGCCTGAAACAGGTCTGGTAAACGGCGGATGAGCCATCGACCGTTCATGGCCCCCTCCTATGTGAGGGATACTCGTACTAGAGCCGAGAGACGACCGTTTATTCTGAGAGTAGGGGTTAGGTGTCCCGGGTCCGGTTGAGCGCTTAAGGCCAGTTATGCCAGCCGTAGATGGGTGTGAGTACAAACCACTGGAGGGAAGGGGAAGGTAGGTAGGTGTTGCTGGGCGCGAGGAGGGAGTAGGTATTGAGTTTGTAGTGGTGGTACTCAAACTCCCTGCAGATAAGCGAGACGGAGGGCGACGAAAACCGCTCATAGGGGTCATTGTACTCTGCCCGAGAGGGTTAGACTTAGTAGTAGAACCAAATGTGGGTGAAGGGATAGAAGTAGACGCTGCTGGGCGAAAAGAGGTCGGGCCACCTGATGGGCTTGAAACTCGACGCTTTTCGCGTTCCCTTCCCTTTGGTGGCGGTGAAGGTGTGTCTTCCATTATGAGAACCCAACCAGAGGAATCTGCCCCACTTTCCACGTTGTTCTTCTCGGATCCACTATCATTGCTTTGTCGAGATCCACCACTCCGCCTATTAGGCACAAGACCATCCCAGCTCGTTTTCCCTGAGGATGCCTTACTAGACGATGAGTTCGAGGAAGATGCCCCATCCGAGATCAGGCTAGAAAGAGCAAGTGAGTTAGAGTTGGATCTACCCGTTATACTACCCATTCTTAATCTAGGAACACGAGTATGAATTTTCTGCTCAAGGTTTCGGACTCGTGCGCGCATCTCCGAAACCATCTGCACCCCTTTACTTTTTGAGGTCGTTCCAGAAATAAATGATGTGCTTGCACTGTTTGGCTTCGTCGGAAGCCGAGTACTTGGTGTACGGGGACTTGTTGTGTAGAGAGAAGGAAGGGTAGTTGATCGCGAGATACGGGAGCCAGAAGGAGGAGTGGCTATTCTGGATTTATTAGGATGGAATCCAGCGCGTTGAAGCAGTGCTGAGTGACCACCCGAATGTGTGGGCCCCTTTGGAGTAGTTTGTAAAGCAGATTGATCCAAGGGCAGGTTGTCGCTACTCTGAGATAGGTCGTCCAGCTGAAGATCCGGGGGAGGAGCGATACTAAGAAGGTCGTCATCAGATGTCGTAGAAATTGGGGGGTGTGGTTGAGGAGCAGATATGTCGGTGGAAGATGACAAATTGGATTGGGACGTAAGGGAATTCGTGACTCGATCTTTGAGAATGGATATTTCAACGTTGGCATCTGAAAATAGAGAGCCTCTCAGGTTAGTATGAAGTAAAATCACACCTGTAAGATTCCCCTCACCCCTGAGTTCGTCTCGAAGTCGCTGTGATTCCTCTTCAAGGTTGGCTTTTTCCAAAAGCTCGTGCTCTAGCAGAATCTTCTCTTCCAGGGCGCGCGAATACTTAGCTTCCATATCAGCCAAACTTGATGATACCGCTCGCTCATTCCGCTCTAGATCATCATTGCCCATTTCGAGGTCGCGCAATTGTATTTTCGCTTGTTGATGATCCTGACGCAATTTATCGAGCTCGCGTTGTAGAGAAGCGGTTGTGGTATTGTGATTAGTTTGGAGGGACATGAATTTACTCTGCCCGACAAATAATCAACTTGGCTAACGGTCTCTTTTGAGTGAGAGAGAGAGCTCACCTTCCACTCGTCACGCTCCGACTCTGCTCTAATAACCTTGACCTTTAACTCCTGTTGAGTCTTCTCTGTTCGCTGCAGCTCATTCTCCAACTCGGCTTCCAGTTCCTTGCTTGCATGATGAAAGTCATCAAGTTCTGAACGTGTCTCTGCCAACATATCGGCGACCTGATAAGTTGTCAATGTCGGGGTCCACATACAGGGAGGGGCATCACCTCATTGTACTTGGCACGCCAGTCGGTAGAGGTTGCATAGCTGTCGAAGAGGTGAGCGGAGAAAGGATAGTGGTGTAGTACACACTTGATCTGATTATTGTCGAGAGACATGGGTCTATCCTTGCGAAGGACATCTGCCGCGGTGAGCACCGCAGTCATCATCACAACAGCCAACGAGCAGACCCAGCGCCAGAATGGAAACGAGTTGTGGCACAATGCAACGAACTGCCGTATTTGGAGTCTCTTATTGTGCTGCGACGTGTAATTGTAACAAGCTCATAATAACCAAAAGAATATACTGATAGTAGTCAAGTAGTAGTAGCACAAGTATACATACTCGTAGTACATGCTACATATTCTCAGGTTTGGCGCACTTTCGTTTCTCAATCTTGCCAGTCTTGGGGCACCGCATCTCCAGCCACGAGACTGGTTCCATTGTCGCACCTGTCAATGCCAAACAATGAATAGATAGATCAAACAGGACATGGTGCCTGCTTTAACCACCTGCTTCGCTCGTCGCGAATATGACACCCAGATCATTTCGCGCCGTCGTGATGAAGTAGCTGCGTGCATCTCCCAAGGAAATCTGGATGTATATCAGCAGACGCGTGCGTCGTGGGGCTGGATATACGGCTCACGACGAGGCCCCGAACAACATCACCGCCTCTGAAGCAGTCTGCGATCCTGACACGGTCCTTTTCTGTCGCCCGCACATCCTGGGTGCGAATTACGCCAGTGAACTCTTCGCCTAGAGGAAGTGGCACGCCGTCGACGACTGTGATGGAAAGGACTGCCTGGAGAGGGGACAGACGGGTAACAGAGCCGAGTACAACAGCATTTGGAGCTGGAGGGCGGGGCCGCACACGAGATATTGTCAGAGTCTGGAGAGAGACGGTGGAAGTGAGAAAGACAGGAAGAGAAGATGACGAACAGCACCGTCATGAATGGGGACACCGACGAGGGTGGCTCTTGGCTGGCCGTCGCGGACGTATACGCCAGGGCCAAGCTGGGGAAGGGGGCTGCGGGGGGGCGAGATGGGCTGGCCAGGGAGAACGACGTCCATGATAAGAACTCAGTCGGCGCATCCCGGTACTTTGGCTTTGTTTGCCCTCCCACTACCCCAACACAAAATTCTCAACAACTTCCTCCTCATGGCCTCTGTCGCTGCTGCCCGTCTCTTTACGCGTCGTCAGTAGCCAATATCCACTTTATGTGTCTACTTCTCTTACATTTCCCCCAGGTTTTCATGTCTCCGCACGTCGAACCGCGCTGTCGCGTTTCAACATGCCAGCTATGAGTCCCACCATGTCCGAGGGCGGCATTGCTGCCTGGAAAAAGAAAGAGGGGGACACGTTCACAGCAGGTGACGTTCTTCTGGAAATTGTCAGTCCGTTGTTTCTGCTCTTTGTTCGTTCACTCATCCCCTCCAAGGAAACTGACAAGGCAACAATTGATGTGGAGGCCCAGGATGACGGTATCCTGGCCAAAATCATCGTCAGTTGTCCATTCTCCTTGTTTTGTGCCACGCATTACTCATGCTCATCAGGCTCAAGATGGTGCAAAGGGCGTTCAGGTTGGCGCTGCAATCGCCATTGTGGCCGAGGAAGGTGACGATTTGTCCGGCGCAGCCGACCTGGCTACCCAGGCCGTCTCCCAGTCTCCTAAGGATGAACCAGCCCCTCCATCTCCCAGCCAACCCGAAACTGAGGCACCCAAGGCAGAGCCATCAAAGTCTCATTCACCCTCAGAGTCCAAGCTCAACTTGCCAGTGGGTGATCGCATCTTTGCATCTCCAATTGCAAAAAAAATTGCGTTGGAGCGTGGAATTCCTTTAGCGCAGATAAAAGGCTCGGGTCCGTCTGGCCGTATCATTCGTGCAGATGTTGAAAACTATAAACCTGCACCAGCCACCTCTACGTCGACCACTCCATCACCAGCTGCCCAGCTTCCTGATTATATCGAAACTCCTGTGACAAACATGCGTCGTACCATTGGTGCTCGCCTAACTCAGTCAAAACAGGAATTGCCTCATTATTACCTAACCAGTCAGATCAATATGGACAAAGTTTTGAAACTTAGAGAAGTCTTCAACATGGCTTTGACTGACAAGGATAAAACCGCTAAACTCAGCGTTAATGATTTTATTGTCAAAGCCGTTGCCTGCGCGCTCTCTGATGTTCCCGAGGCCAATTCTGCTTGGTTGGGCGAAGTCATTCGAACGCAAGTTTATATTCAGGTGCAATTAGATGACTACTGACTCGCCCTTTTTCCAGCTATAAGAAGGCTGATATCTCTGTTGCGGTTGCTACACCCACAGGTCTCATCACTCCGATTGTCAAGGACGCTGGTTCTAAAGGATTAGCCACAATCTCCGCTGAAACAAAAGCTCTTGCTAAGAAAGCCCGTGATGGCAAATTACAGCCCGCGGAATACCAGGTGTGCTCAGTTCAGTGATTCCTACTTTTCGACCTCTTACGACATATGTTAAGGGTGGTACTTTCACTATTTCTAACCTCGGGATGTTCGGCATTGACCATTTCACTGCCATCATCAATCCCCCTCAGTCTTGCATCCTTGCTGTTGGAGCAACACAACCTACTCTTGTCCCAGCGCCAGAGGAGGAGCGCGGTTTCAAGACCATCCAGATAATGAAGGTGACCTTGAGTTCAGATCACCGGACGGTCGACGGTGCAGTGGGTGCTCGATGGTTGTCTGCTTTCAAGGGCTACCTCGAAAACCCTTTGACTTTCATGCTTTGAGGATGGGACGTTATACATGAGCTAATATAGCTCTTTCATATAGAGTTAATCGGTTAATATATTTGGTCTGAGAGATTACTTTCCTTGCAACAAGTCTTTGGCTACTTTCCCATAGTAGAAAGACTAGGGCTGGCAATTTTTTCATTATTCACCGGTGGACACTTAACCTAAGTATTGTTCGAAGGCTAGTGCTTCCATTAGTCATATTTGAGTGATCTAGTTTGACTCTCACTGATTATGTCTGGGCGGACATACCCAACGCCTCTCATCGCCTCAGGTAAGTGCTTCCACGAGTTATCCTGTAGCTACCAATATCGGCGGTACAGTGCGACCTTACTTGGCCCTTGGGCTGGAAGGATCTGCAAATAAGTTTGGGGCTGGTATCATCAAACACGTCGATAACTCGACGTTAGTCCTTTCCAACATCAGACACACGTACATTACACCTCCTGGCGAGGGATTTCAGCCACGGGATACAGCTCTACACCATCGCGAATGGGCGCTGAAGATCATTAGACAATGCCTGGCGCAAGCCAGCGTATTAATTCAGGATTTGGATTGTATCTGCTATACAAAAGGTAAACTTGAATTTACTTTTCCTCATCAAAGGACGGATTAATTAAAGAATGATATATCAGGCCCTGGTATGGGTGCACCACTTCAATCTGTCGCTCTTGTAGCTAGAACTCTTGCACTTATGTTCCATAAACCTCTGGTCGGGGTCAACCATTGTGTTGGGCGTGTGTACTATATTTCTCATTCTTCCTTACGGCCCTGAACAACACCCCTTGTACAGACATTGAAATGGGCCGCGAAATAACTGGAGCTCAAAATCCGGTTGTTCTCTATGTATCAGGGGGGAATACCCAAGTTATTGCTTACTCACGACAACGTTATCGAATATTTGGCGAAACACTTGATATTGCTGTTGGAAATTGCTTGGATCGTTTTGCCAGGGTAATCGATTTGAGCAATGACCCTAGTCCAGGGTACAATATTGAACAGGAAGCTAAAAAGTTGGTCTTTCCTCTTTCCATAATTTAAGCGTCTTACTATCGTGTCTTCCACCCAGGGGGAAACGGCTGCTCTCCATACCATATGCCACAAAAGGCATGGACGTCAGCCTATCTGGGATATTGACAGCGACAGAGGCATATACATTTGACAAACGTTTTCGCCGAGACGGGAGAGCCAAGGCAATAGACGATTTTAATATCATCACCCCCGCCGACCTATGCTTTTCCCTCCAAGAGACTGTATTCGCTATGCTGGTGGAGATTACCGAGCGCGCAATGGCTCATATAGGGAGTAAAGAGGTCCTCATCGTAGGCGGCGTAGGCTGTAAGCTAAGCCATCTCTGTGTTCGGCCATACCGATAATTCTTTCCAAGGCAACGAACGCCTACAAGAAATGATGGGGATCATGGCCAAAGAACGAGGCGGGCAAGTATTCGCCACAGACGAGAGGTACCAAGTCATTTGTGATTGCCTCACTTCGAGAAAGACTTACAACCGTGGCATAGGTTTTGCATCGATAATGGAATTATGATTGCCCAGGCTGGGCTCCTGAGTTTCAGAATGGGGCAAACGACACCCTTACCAAAGAGTAGTTGTACACAAAGGTGCTTAATCCCTTGTCTCGTGGGAGTTCTAACTTATCATCACCCGTAGGTTCAGAACGGATCAAGTTCACGTATTGTGGCGTGGTTGACATAATATACTACTTTTCATAGCTATAAGCCAACGCGAACATTGTCAACGTTCGCCAATAGTAGTTCCCAACTTCCAGGATCTGCTCTCTGCATCTCACTGCCCATGCTGTCAAATTGCCTCCACCACCATTTATTCATCTCTCCAAGCTCGGCTTCGGATTGCGATGGCGTGGCTCTTGATTGCCAGGGTTTATCAGGAAGAATGTAATGAAGGCACCGAACCTCGTCATCACTCCACATATCCGGATGAATGTACCGTAAGGTTCTGAGAGCGTTGTAATACCACGGAAGTGCTCTCCACTTTCCTTTAAAATATTCGGTGAGGAGGTCTTGGTCGGGAAATGAGAATTCGGATATTTTGTCATAGGTCAACAGGAAGTGCACTATGCCTTGCGAGAGCTCTTTCGAAGGATTAAGGACCACAGTGCCTGAGTTTAACTGACTATATGGCCTTGGAGTACTGTTGGTGGCTATGGGTGGCAGAGCTTTGGGGTGCTTTACCGCAGTATGTGCACAATTGACTGGAATCCTGAATATGGCGACAGAAGTAAGTTAGGCCGTCTATGCAAGAAATGTCAGCAGCATATACCAATCTACAGGGTAGTGTTTCAGGCGGCGAGGGTTGCATGCACAAACGTGTGCGGCAGCAATTTCATCTTTGTCAAGTTGAAGATTCATCAACTCGTCCATGTTCCTCATTACAATCATATCACAGTCTAGAAGGACCACACGCTGAAAATAGCTTCGATAAGTTCGCCCGTCATAAGGTCTTTTCCAGGTCTTACGTCGTACTCCGTCAAATCAAACCCTCTAATGGGCCGGATTAATGACTGACAACTCTTCGAAAGAAGCAGTTACCTTAATTTAGTCCAAGTATCCGCAAATCTCGCATCGTGAGCAGATAAAACATGAGTTCCCACTTGTGGTTGCAACGTGGCAACTTCTCGAGTTGGGATCCCACGTCGAGTAAGGACATCCATCGCTTCCGCAGGCAGAGATGGAGTAACCATCACAACAAGAGGATATTTCGAGTTTACGCATCGCAAACCATAGTCAAGCACTAGAGTACCGGCAAGGTAGGAGGTCTTGGTGAGTAGCGTAACATATGCCGCTTTCAGACTCATGGTGGTTGTAGATAAAAGTCAGGAGTCATGCGAAAATCGGATAGTAGGTTCATTGCCCTAATCTCGGCCATCTCCCCAAACAAAGGTTGATGCGAAGTTCGAACGCAATATACATCGTTGTGGGTGAGGGTAAATATTATCTCATGCGAGCATGTTTCCCAGCCATGAAGCAAATGGTGTGCAGTAACGTACAAAGGAGTATCGACGGAACATAGCAGATAATGACACCAAAGAGAAACTTTAACGGAGACGACTGCAATGTGTAATTCATAAAGTGAACCATGCCACTGAAACCATTAGACATACCGTGCTTCACGTTCACTCTCCAGGAGAGCGAGGATATCCTCCTCCCGTACCGGACCCTTCACGTTACGAATAATTGTTCGAGAAGTGTCGTCCATAAATTCAACCCGAACTTGAGTAACGCCTCCACGAGATCCTGTTCTCCCGAGGACCTGAATGCAGAATGGTGAGTTAATGAGTGTATGATCAGCGTTCATATGACCTTGATGACTTTGGCGAGTTTGACAGAGGTTTTAGAAGAATCCTATTTATGGTATAATAAAATCAGCTGTTGGAGAAACAATAAGTCGCCATACCATGGTGATGGAGAGTTTATGGACGAGGCGGCGACGGCGGAGACTTTTTTTGTTGACAATGAAGTAAACAAGGTTTCCAATTCCTTATGTTTCATTCTCCGATCGGCAATGGCCGCAAGCTATACCCTATATCGAGCAATCTTATATAGTGGACGGTCACTGGGATTTTACCGATACCTTAAATTATGAATTTATCCCTCAAGGAAGCCAGTGACTCCGCGTTTACTATGGCAGGTCAGCCAAACCTTTGAAACTACTATCGGCTGTGTAGCTGTAGCAATGGTGAAAGGAGTGCATCTTATCACTTTTGGAGGAACAGTGTAATCCTGGATTACGCCAGTTCCCATAATGTCCATATAGTGCGCAGTACGAGTACTCTAGCTAAATAGGTATCTATTCAGTTATCTCGCCTTTTGGCTGGACTGTCCTAGGCACTTAGGACAGGATTAGTACAGGATTCCAAACAGATAGATTTACAAAAACATCCTATTCTTAATATCCTATTCTTCAAATTGCTATTTTTGAGTGCTAACAAAACCTACCAGGGTGTCCGCTAATGTAAACGGAAATCAGGCATGGAATGAATGTAAATGTAATCCAACTACAGTCGCCTCCCTTATAACCCATACTCCCTGAAACTCCATAGGTTTTTGTGTTTCCCAAGTTGGTTTGCGGGAAAATGCAAACTATAACCCATAACTCCCTCAAACCTCATAACCCATAGCCCTTTTGGCCGAATAACCCATACTTTTTGTCAAGTTACCGGAGATTTTACTGCTGTAATTGGGCCAAATAATGGTAAAATATGCTTTTTTTCAGTGTTCTTCCCAACATTTCCTTCAATTGTCTGCGTTGGCAATCACAAGTCAAGCCATAATGGCTTGAACCGTCCTACTGGTTGTAGAATAGAAGCTAATTTCACATTGATCACAAGGTAGATGCATCATTTGGAGCTCAATAGCATGGCCTCCTCCCAGATAACTGGCTATTTCACTCCTGAATAGTTCATCGTCCCATTATAACACCTCTAGAGCACTTTAGAACATGCGAAATAATTAAAAAATATATGTGACTATACAAGTAACATGCGTGGCTATTTATAGCATCTCTACAGTAACCCATACTCTCTGATAACCCATAGCGTTTGGTGTCGACCGAGGGGTATGGGTTATAAGGGAGGCGACTGTATTATAAACTGATAACAAAGCTGGAGCAAAACGACGGCATTCCAAACTTAATGTATGTCCTCAACGAGGTCTGTAATACCTTCTACACTAAGGATAGCATCTCCTCTGTGCTCCTTGCCCTTCCCCCTCAAAACATTCTCAATATAGAATTCGCCAGCCTGGAGTGCATCAGAGTAGCTCAAGGATTAAGCCGTCGATGCTTTCATACCTTATAGCTGCTACGCACAAGCGGTCCACTTGCTACATAAAGAAAGCCTAAGTTTTCGGCGACTGTCTTCCACGAGTCGAATTCTGCAGGGTCCACATAACGATCCACCTTCATGTGCCTTTTGGTGGGTCTCATGTATTGACCGAACGTTACGACATCAACATCAATTTTGCGAAGCTCTATGGAGAGAGTAATATGGTAGTGTCAATCTGGATGTTATACTTTAACGCACCTTGAAGCGCTGCCATTACCTGTTCGTTCGTTTCGCCCACTCCAAGCATGAGGCTTGTCTTCGTAATCCGGACGCCCTCCTTCTTCGCATGCTCAAGTACCCTGAGACTTTGGCGAAACGTTGCCCGACGGTCACGGACATGGGGAGTAAGTTCTTCCACAGTTTCAATGTTGTGTGCATATACGTCCAGGCCGGAGTTTGCTACCAGTGACACATGCTCTAACGAGCCACCAAAGTCGCCTGTAAGCGCTTCGACAAGAATATGTGGTGCTCTGCCTGGGTTGATGGGTGAAAGCCTGTTCAGATAGACGGGACGTACTTCTGCTTGATTTTGCGGATCGTTTCTGCAAAATGATGTGCCCCCCCATCGGCAAGGTCTTTGGACAAAGCCACAGATAATTAGCCACAAAAAAAAAGATTGAGGTTCATGTTTACCATCCCGATCAACACTAGTTAAAACAATGTAACCCAGGCCCCAACGACTTATAGCTTCGGCTGTATGTTCAGGCTCATGGGGATCTAACGGGAGGGGTTTATTAGACGTTTTAACCGAACAGAACCTGCAGCCACGAGTGCAAGTATCACCCATCAACTATAAAACATAAGTCAATGAATTGAGTATAAAATATCGAATTGCACCATGATTGTTGCAGTTGCAGAATTCCGACCCTCCATTTCGGTTGTACCCTTTTTCCCACCCCAGCAATCTCCGATATTGGGACAGCGAGCTTCCTCGCATACAGTATTGAGTTTCAGTCCCCGTAGGTCTTTTTTAAGCCTGTTAAAGGACGTCCCAGATGGAATGGTTGTCTTAAGATAGGAGGGCAGGCGCGGCCTGAAATTTGACTGTTGGGGCAAGCAGGTAAGCATGCAGATGAGGCCGTACCCTTTGGTATTTCCCAGAACTATGCGTTTATGTTCATTGCCAGAGATAAAATCGTCGAAAGAGGGCCCATGTTCTAATGATTCTCTAAACGAAGATGGCGCGAAAGAGCCCGGGGGTGGAGAGGAAGTGGCAAGGCGCCGTGTATGGGCTACGACGTTCCGCAGACGACCAGTACAAAGGGCGAGAGACATAGCAAGGGAGAGCAAGTTACGGGCCGAAATGACACAACTGTTGAGTGATTGGTCATCATTCAAATTCTGTGTATACAGTTCATTTGCATTCACTGCTGAGTGCAAATGAATGCCCTTTCAAGGCGCGAAGAGGAGACTCTTCTGAAGGCCACCAAGGCTCGCGCGCTTCAGGAGTGTGATCCCGTCGTTAAAGGTTATTCTCGCACCCCAGATTGTTGGCCGGCTTATTAAGGCGATTTCTCCAGCATTTGCGCAGTGCGCCAGTGGGCGCACGGTATCGGTTGCTTGGGCATGCAAGCACCTCCTTAAGGAAGTCCAAAGCTGTATGGTTCAGTAGTGCGTGATGTAGCCCCAATTCTTACAATGAATTTCTTAATGTATTCAATTTTAGTACTGGGTCACAGCCAATGGAGCTTGTCCGTGCTGAATATCTTCGCCTCCGTAACCAACAACAGTTGAAAGCGAAAGAATCGATACTGTAATCCTGTAATCCTCAGATTATCCACCGTTAAAACACAAGAACACTACGTAAATCCTTCTACACTCCCCATGCACATGCACATAGAATTCGAACGACCACTGTCTTCTTTGGCTTTTGCTCAGACCGACAGGACAAATACTAACAGAGCTCCCATACTGTAAGGCTAACTTACTTCCCGTTGACAGCTATCCACTGAGCCTGTATGCTCAATAGAGAGGTGATGAGACTGGGGACTTGCTATGAGTCCATTGTACTTAGCACTACGAAATTTGATCCTAGACGTACCCAAAGAAGCCCAAGATTCCTTCATTTATATAGGCGACGCCGGATCCCGTTGCTGGTATCCACAAGTCCAAAATGTCGATTACAAACTGATGCCGAACAGCAGCTTGTGCACTTTGGACAGTTTGCTGAGTGGAAGTTGATTCGGATAGTTGGTGAATTACTAACGTTTTTAGTACCTTTAGCCTCGTTTCACGCTGACTTTCTTGTCCAACGTCCTTCTCACCACGTGGCGCACCTGGTTGCAGCTTTTTGGTTTCGCTGAGCAATCGCTTGGCCTGATTTACCCGTCAGAGCGACCAATACCGATTGGAGACAGTTAACCTACTTTCAGCACACCAGTGACTAAACTAAACAAAATACCAGCCAACCAGAATTGGTTAGATGTCTTGCCTATTCTATTTGCCGTTTCAGAGTCTAGGTTAATGAACTTGATAATATTTGCCTAAAACAAGGATTGAAATTGAGGTTACGACGTAAATAGAGAGAAGTAGCCCACCCAGACCAGGGCGTCGTAACTCAGATAGCCGAAGTATGCAAGTTGTCGGCCAATAGTACAAATCTGCTCTGCGGCAGGTCCGGAACCAAAGCTTGCACGCAGGGCAGCCTGGAGATGCTCAATAGGTTTCCCTAGGCGCAACACTGAACCGCAGAAGATCAGATACGGTTTAGCTCATGTAAGGCTTATTACATTTTCTGGCGGTCGCGAGATGCGATTTCAGTGCATTCCACCGGACTGCATCAGCTTTGCGGCCTTTGTTGAGAAGATACCAGGCAAAAAATCGTGCAAAATATTGAATGGCTCTGTAAGTCTATTCATGGATGACTAAAATTCGGCAACCTTGAATAAGGTGAGGAGCTCGCCTTGTCACGACCCAGCGTTGTGGAGCCAAACTTGAGACTCTGAGATACGAAAGGGTGCAGGATGACCTGAGATGCAACTGTTGCCATTGAGAGACCAAGCCAAGTGACGATCCAATGCCAGTTATTAGTATTATCTACAACATTCACACGTGTTTTAGCTCAACATTGACCCCATGTTTACAACATACTATGTAGCTTATCACAACATTAGATAGCACAGAATGAGACAACGAGCCAATGTGTTCAATATCGACAGAGACGCGTCCACATTGTCCAGCGATTGCAATCCCCATTCTCATCGGACAGATTCGGACGGAGAAAGCCGCACCTTGTCACCATAGACTTACTCCGGTCGGTGTTGAAACATTATTGAAGCTTGAGTGTTATTGTCAGTCCACAATTTTTCGCCTTTCTTCTTGCTTTGCACTCTCTTACTGGGGTCGAATATGGCCTTGGGCGTCTCGACTCGCATTATGATTGTAAGAATCACCTGCCACTGCCAGACTGTTCAAAGTATAGATCCCACGTGACAACTCCAGACACCCTACCGTTCATCCGCAACACAAGGCTGCATTCGTCTCGTCTCCACCTCACAAATGGCAGGTGAAGGCTTTACAAAGAGATAATTCACATAATAAACCGTTGAACTAGTTGAAAGCGCAATTTCGGACAGAAAAGGATACATTTGGTGACCTGCAAGTGCCCGCTGACCGGTATTGGGGGGCTCAGACTCAGCGGTGTGGCCAAATCCTTAACCTATCTTACTCGCAGCTGACATAATATTTACCAGATCCCTTCAAAACTTTGATATAGGTGGACCCACCGAGCGTTTACCACCACCTCTCATCAAGGCTTTTGGAGTTGTAAAAAAAGCCGCTTCGATTGTCAATGTCACTTATGGGCTTGATCCCAAGATCGGCCAAGCGATCCAGCAAGCAGCTGATGATGCAAGTTATGCACGTAATCCAAGATGGTCATCTAATATTTCTCTTCAGGTCATCTCTGGCAAGTTGTTAGACCATTTCCCCTTGGTTGTTTTCCAGACGGGCAGCGGTACCCAGAGTAACATGAATGCAAATGAAGTACCCATCTTACACGACCTCATGATAACACAAAGGATTAACGAGTCTGTAGGTTATATCAAACAGGGCTATTGAGCTTCTAGGAGGCGAACTCGGATCCAAGAAGCCGGTGCATCCCAATGACCATGTCAATATGAGCCAAAGTAGCAACGATACGTGAGTTAATTTGAAACATCGAACGTTTGTTGTAGACTCATTTTGTTGTAGATTCCCAACTGTCATGCACGTTGCTGCCGTTTCTGAAATTCATCATTCGCTTCTTCCAGCGTTAGTGGAGCTTCGTGACGCATTGGAGACAAAATCACAAGAGTTCGAACAGATTATCAAAATTGGTCGAACTCACTTACAGGTATTGAAGTATCAGTGTGACAATAAAACCTGTTGTTCATTGAGTTTTGACCAGGATGCCACCCCATTGACCCTTGGGCAAGAATTTAGTGGATATGTTCAACAACTATCTAATGGAATCTCTCGAGTTCATGATGTCATTCCCCGCTTGAGCTTGCTCGCTCAAGGAGGAACTGCTGTTGGAACGGTAAGGTCACATCGCACAATTGAAGTTACTTCTCTTCCTAATTTTCGGGTACCAGGGACTGAATACTCGTAGAGGATTCGATTCTAGCATTGCTGCAGAAATCTCCAAATTGACAGGTATTGAATTCAAGACTGCGCCAAATAAAGTAAAGCCCGGCTCACTTTTCCCTAATGCATGCATACTCACCACGTTGTTAGTTTGAATCACTGGCCGCGCATGATGCGATGATTGAGGCGCATGGCGCACTGAACGTCATTGCATGTTCATTTATGAAAATTGCGAATGATATCCGCTTCCTTGGCTCAGGGCCTAGATGCGGATTCGGTGAATTGAGCTTGCCCGAAAATGAGCCTGGCAGCAGCATTATGCCAGGCAAAGTCAATCCGACACAATGCGAAGCTTTAACTATGGTTGCTGCCCAGGTGATAGGTAATCAGACAGCGATCAGTGTCGCAGGCGCTAGTGGTCATTTCGAAGTATGGACAGACCTGAGGACTATATCTACCGTTATTGACGTTTTCACTTGTAGCTCAATGTATTTAAACCTGTCATTGCTCAGAATGTGCTCCGCAGCATCCGCCTGCTTGCCGATGGTATATACTCCTCACCGCCGCTACGAACAAGCCGCTCACCTTTCTGTGATAGGGGCTCGATCATTCACTAAGAACTGTGTGGTTGGTATTCAGGCGAACGAGAAGCGTATCAATACACTTCTCAACGAGTCACTCATGCTTGCGACCATCTTGAACAGCTACCTTGGCTATGACAGTTAGTATTGATCACTGCCTGTTGTAATGAATGATTCTCACTGATGGTACAGATGTTGCGAAATGCGCAAAGAAAGCACACAGAGAGGGAACGACACTCAAGCAGGCAACCGTGGCATTGGGCTTCCTTACCCCAGAGGAATTTGATGAGAAAGTCCGGCCTGAGCTAATGTTGCACCCTGACCCTTGAGGGTAGGATGATGGAAGCGAAGTAGAGTAGTTTGCTTACCTAAGAGGCACACACGAAGTTGGATTAGTTTTGGGCATAGAACTGGAAAGGGGGATGAAAATGATAATCTCTGTGAAACCTACATATAAATGGTGATGTGACGAGGAGCGTAAGGCTAGAGTATATGTTCTATCCAAGCCCTCAGAAATGACGAGGAAGTACAACTAGCAACAGGCCTAGGGGAGTTGCCGAATTGGGCGAATCGTGAACTGCAATGTAAATGCGTAAAAAGATCAGAGAGTTTGAAACAGCGGTGCTTGCCATTCACAAGCCTGACAGCTTTCTCAGCCTTCCATTCCTGCCTCTTTTCTTTCCCTCTTGTACACTGTGCCACCCTCCTGCCTTGATCACACGCTGCTCGTGGCCAGTTTCCCTACTTCTGCTCTCTACCTGTCTCTGCCATGTCATTGAGTAGAATCCTCAATGACGATCCTATACCTGCTAGTCGGGAATACTCACTGCCATCTGTGACGATCCCCGCAGATACGTCTACTTTCCAAGACAGGTCTCCTGCTTCCAACTCCGCTCATTTCTCACCTCCGAATGTGCCCCATGACCGTGGGGGGGGTGTTCTCCAAACCAATATCTATCGTGAATCAGCGCCGGGTATGTTGCCAGTGTGCTATGTGACCCCACGAATCTGATTGTCAATAATATAGGGTCTCATCCGGAGCATCCACCCCTGGTTCCTGCCTTACCAGGGAGTGCCAGCGCACCCGTTCGCTATATTACAACTGAGGACGGTGCATTGTCGAAGAAAAGGCGGAAAGCAGTCGATCCAGAAGCAGACCATCAAGCGTCAGTGACGCGTCGCGTATGTTCAAATTACTATTTCTTATTTCATTCGCGTTTCTCTGACCCATTGCCCAGTCTACTCTCCGAAAACAGCCATCAAGGACGAAGCATCTTCGCTTACCATCCTCTCATAGCGACTCCCCAGACTCCAGTGTCAACCAGGTGCAACAGCGGTTCGCTACTGAAGAAGAACGACGTCTTGCCTCCTCCGACCTGGATGACTGTGAAGAAGTATGGATTGGTGGGCTAAGTGAGTACATGCTGGAGACTCAGAAACGTCAGAATCATGTTGCGGATTGGTTCCAGGCAAGTATTGTGGCAAGGCAGGTTCGCCCATATTCTACTGTTGCTGATAACGTTTAAAACAGGAACGTAACTCTGCAACCGCTCGTGAAATGTCTCGTTGGTACTCCAATCGAATTGCTCGAATTTCGTTGCCACTTGCATTACCGCCTATATATGGCTCTCAAATTGCGGATGACGACTTTGCCTCATTCAACGGTAATGCCGCTGAACATGGCGGTGATGCGGATGGATATGATATTCGAAATGGGTTACGGATGTTCAACGCTGGTGCCGCTGATGCAGCTCACGAGTTAGAAAGGTCCATATTGGGAGATTTCAACGATATAGAACCCTATCACTCGTCGAGATCTCTAAAAGGGAAGGATCCTAGCAAGCGCGTGCCTCCCGAGTGTGGCAGCATAGATACATTGCAGGGTGATGGGCCTGGGCCAGTCTATAAGAAAAGAAGGCTTGATAATACCGAACCCATCGAAGATTCTCTTGTAACACTGGTGGACACAAAACCTTTCGTAAAGAGCAAGGGCAAGGGAAGGCAATTTCCTCGTGAAGCAACCCCTGAGAGTATTTCCGCGACGCCCAAGCATCCTAGGAAGAAAGGCCCTCGCAAAAAACTTGGTCTTGGACCGGAGTTGGAGCTTGAATTAGCCTCTCAAGCTCCTTCTGCTTCTGGTGACGCAACGCCCGTACAATCCATATCCCGGCCACCCTCACCTATGACCATAACGTCGACCATCATCTTCGAGCTGCATGAATTGATTCCCTCGTTGAAGAAGGCGAAAAAGGTTGATGATCATACTATGGCTAAAAGAGTCAAGGCCTTGGAAGACGCTCAGCGGAAAGTATGGACGAATATTGCTCGCAGGGACATAACCAAGGTATAGTTAAAGTTTGAACATGACTTACTATGATGCTGAATGTGTGTCTATCAGGTCTATAAATATCAACTCTCTGGTTATCTGTCACGGCAATCGCAAATGGAACGTATCGCTAAAGTAGCCTCGTTGCAGGCACGTCGGCCATTTACGAAAACTGCAAAAGCGACCAAAGATGTCCAGGCCAAAGCTAAAAGGTTGATGAGAGAAATGCAGGTATTCTGGAAGAAGAACGAGAAGGAAGAGAGAGATGTACGCAAACGTGAGCAGAAGGAGGCCTTAGATCGTCTTAAAGTCGAGGAAGAAAAGCGCGAAGCCGCTAGACAGGCTCGGAAACTCGAATTTTTAATCAGCCAAACTGAACTATATAGCCACTTTGTGGGGAGTAAACTAAAAAGTTGGCACTCTTTAATTACTTCCCTCTTGATAACTAACAATTTGACAGCTACTGAAATTGAAGGTGAAAGCGAGGCGGCACCTCCGCCTGCGGGTGCAGACGTGGAGGACGTCGACCCTGGCACACTCGAAGATATCAACTTTGATGATGGTAAGACCCACAAAGTACTGCTTTTACTCCGATAGTAACAAGTTCATCACCACACCGTCCAGAGGACCCCACCAATCTACATAGACATGCCAGGCATAATGCACAGGAGGCTATTGTTCTTGCGAGGCAACGTGCGGAACAATTTGATACCCAAGCAGCACTGGAAAGGAAAACAAATGAAGCTCTGAAGTTGGCGAAGGGTCAAGCGCATATTCAAGAACACGGTAAGGAAGCAGCTTTGGATCCCCCACCCGCACCCCTTATGGACCGTATGTGTTCCAACTATGTTTACTAACAAGCGTGGTTATTGAATACCTTTCTTTTAGTTGACTCAGAGGAATTGAACTTCCAGAATCCTACATCCTTGAATGGTCCCTTGACAATCGGCCAGCCTAAGATGCTAATGGCACAACTCAAAGAATATCAATTGAAAGGTCTGAACTGGTTGGCAACGTTGTACGAACAGGGAATCAATGGTATCCTGGCCGATGAGATGGGATTAGGCAAGGTGACCATTCATTACATGTATTCTGTCAACGCCATATCCTAAGCATTCTTTCTGCCAGACTGTACAGTCCATATCATTGCTTTCCTACCTCGCGGAAACGCACGATATCTGGGGCCCGTTTCTCGTTGTGGCGCCCGCATCAACCCTACACAATTGGCAACAGGAAATTACTCGCTTTGTACCTGGCCTCAAAGCTCTACCCTATTGGGGCAATGTTAAGGATCGCGCAACATTGCGAAAATTTTGGAGTAAGAAAGAGATCAGTTACGATCGGGATGCCCCTTTCCACGTTCTCATTACAAGTTATCAACTTGTAAGCCATTTTCGTTTCTGTCGTTCTATTTTATTTTTATTTCTATTGCAGGTTACACAAGATCAACAATACTTCCAACGCGTCAAGTGGCAGTACATGATACTTGACGAAGCGCAGAATATCAAAAATTCATCGAGTGTGCGCTGGAAAACTCTGCTTGGGTTTCACTGCCGCAACCGCCTCTTGTTGACGGGAACGCCCATTCAGAACTCAATGCAAGGTATCACAACTCTGTGAATCTCATTGTCCGTGGCTCATTTATATTCTTGTGACAGAATTATGGGCATTGCTTCACTTTATCATGCCTAGTTTGTTCGATTCTCACGACGAATTCAATGAATGGTTCTCCAAAGATATAGAGAATGCTGCCGAAAACAAGGGTAGTAAACTGAACGAACATCAACTGCGACGACTACATATGATACTCAAACCTTTTATGTTGCGTCGTGTGAAACGCCATGTGCAGAACGAGCTCAGTGAAAAGGTGAAATCCTATCCTGCCAATATCATCCCCTCTCCAGTAGTAACCATCCTTCAGATTGAGAAAGATATATATGTGGATCTTAGTGCTCGGCAGCGTGCTTTGTACAATGCCCTGCTCGCCCACGTCTCTGTATCAGATTTACTTGAAAAGGCGGCAAATATTGGAGACGCAGATTCAGCACGATCGCTCATGAACCTGGTGATGCAATTCCGCAAAGTACGACATGTGTCACCTACTTTCTTACGTTCCTAATTAGTTTCTTAGGTCTGTAATCACCCAGAACTTTTTGAACGGGCTGATGTCGTTGCTCCATTTTCGTTTGCAAAATTTGGCAGATCAGGTCCATTGATGCGGGAAGGCGACCTTATATCCTTATCTTATTCAACGGCAAATCCTATCGAATTCGCCATTCCAGAGCTTTTTTATCTCGGTGGTGATCTATTGGATGTACCAGGCGTAGGGTCCATTTCTGGCTCTCTTAAAGGATCGTTGTCCCGGATGTTTAGCATCTGGTCCACTGAGTGGATACATGAATCGTTATTCGAAGATGGTGAGGATCTTGTATATATAATGTAACGCATAACCTGATCAAGCCTGACAGCATCGACCTCCTTTTCGTTTCTGCGAATGACGGATATATCTCCATCCGAAGCCCATTCTCTTCATACGGCGCCTCTTATACGTCGTCAACTACTGGCCATGGATCGGCGAGTGAGAGTGGAGGCTGAGTGCTTTCAGTGAGATAGCGTTCACATATTACTCTCGGCCCTTCTAACCCAAGCCCGCCAGATCAAAATTTTCCTTGCAGGCTCGTCCATATTCTTGTGAAATCACTGATGAATTTCCAGGTCTTCGACAGATTTCTGCATCAGCTTGGGCAGCTTCCTGCCTGTCCCGCCCAGAACTGAGATGGTTTGTGCCAGCTGCTGTTGCCCCTCCAATAACAGTAAGCTGTACAGATCGTGCGTTTATGGACTACCAAACACACCTGCTCGATGCACCCTTGGAGTCCCTCGCATTTTACGGAGTGCCTCCATCACTTCAAGATTCGGAAGGAGCTTGCCGACTTTATAGCAACATGCTTCCAGGTCTTTCTCCCTCGGGCCTGGTCGCCAATTCCTCATCCGACCAGCTTCCAACGTCTTCTATGCAGGTCCCAGAGGCTAAACGACTTATCTATGACTCTGCGAAGCTCGCCCGTCTTGACACTTTATTGCAAGAACTCAAGCAGGGTGATCATCGAGTCTTAGTATATTTCCAAATGACCAGAATGATGGACCTTATGGAGGAATATCTTATTTACCGCCAATACAAGTACCTTCGCCTCGACGGGTCTTCGAAACTAGAAGACCGCCGAGACATGGTGATAGATTGGCAGACCCGGTAAGCAATTAACTATATGAGCATTGAATCTAGCAATAACCATTAAATGATTTTATTGACAGCCCAGATATATTTGTTTTCTTGCTTAGCACACGAGCTGGTGGACTTGGAATCAATCTAACTGCTGCAGATACTGTGATCTTCTATGACCATGATTGGAACCCCTCCAATGACGCACAGGCAATGGATCGGGCGCATCGATTAGGTCAAACTCGTCAAGTGACCGTTTACCGACTGATCACAAAAGGCACCATTGACGAACGCATCGTCCAATTAGCGCGTGTCAAGAA
Organism: Myochromella boudieri; assembly: GCA_018221655.1. Taxonomy (NCBI): domain Eukaryota; kingdom Fungi; phylum Basidiomycota; class Agaricomycetes; order Agaricales; family Lyophyllaceae; genus Myochromella; species Myochromella boudieri. The sequence continues at coordinate 66,152 of JABCKU010008139.1, forward strand.
AGACGTGAGCTTTGTTTCATTAATCTGACAGGATGGATTAAACTAGTCTCAGGTTCAAGATATCGTCGTAGGGAACAAGAATTTCACTGATGTCACAAAGCCGAGCGAGATAGTCCAACTGTTGCTCAACGACGAGCAACTGGCGGCTTTAAACTCTTCCTCTACACAGCAATTACCTGGCAGGCACCCCGAGGTTCAGCCAAGCGTTGAGAAATCCGCTCAGGATCTCTGGAATGACGAGGAAGACAATTTCTTTGGGCATTCAACACCCTCGACCACGAACCTCACTGCGGATGTGGACGACAACGGGTTGGCCCCACCTGCCAGCACACGGGGAAAGAAACGAAGAACGGGTGGCACTGCTGTTCCCCGTGGGCGACGTCCAACAAATAAAAAGAGACTGGCCACTGGAACTTCAGCGCCGGTCCGTGGCGTAGTTTAGAATTCTCTTCGCTATTCAACAGTTTCCTGCAACGATATGCTAATCATTAACTACATGGATTGTAATATATACTAATGGTGTCAAATACTTTCTTGCAACAAGGACAATGGGTTATAGAGAGCTATATATAGGAATTTCCAGAATTTTGATGGCTGATGGAGTTTAAGGCTGACTCCAACTTGGAAAAATTACAGTAAATACTGTTTAATACTGTCAACTCAACCCAGTACTCATCCTACCTTCACATCATATGTGCCGCAATTTTCTGATTCAAGAATCTCATGCACGCACTGATATCCCATCTTCATCTACTATTGACAACACAGACTATTAATCTCGTTACTTCCGCTCGTTCCATTGAACTTGAGGTTTGAGGTGCTTCGCCGCTTCATCAAGTATCTTTTATCAAACCAACCAACTTATCGAAAAAAGCAATTGGGGAAAGGTCAGACGATTACAACTTTGTTCAATCACCTTGGTCCATCTGGGATGGCCAAGAAGAAAAAGACGCAATTGAAGCCAGTGGCTCGTGGTTTCGCAACGATCTCAGTCCCCAAAAAGACTACACAAATAGAAATTTCAGAGATAGAAAACACAACAGAAGATGTGATAGATGAAGCATTAAAGGCGCACTCAGGAGAGCTTCGGGTCCTCTCTACTACTCCGTCGGTTCAGCATGACGAGTTCGACCCAGACAATGTAGAGGAACAGTCGTTACAGAATTTGGTGGACAAGCTTCAGGAGAAGACTGAGAAAGAGGTCGTAAGGTGAGTATCAAGGTTTCGTCTCATTTGTGCTTTCACTTGATCATTGAATAGAACAGTGAAGGTACAGTAATTCAGAGATTCTTGCCTTGACTCTGAATTAATGCGCATATGCAGGCCATTGAATCAGATCGACGTTTCTCGAGGACTCTTCCTCGCTTGGAATTAGATCCGGTGCTCGTCGATCGCATACTTGCTCTCGTGTTAGAATGCCCTAAAGAAGGTTTTTATGCCAAAACTCTTCAATCTTCGGTTTGGTTCACCATTATGTTCATAGAGAGGAAGGCGTTAGAAGAGTCAGAGGACAAAGCCATTGCACGACTGGGCATAACCTATGGTGTACTCCGGCGCCTAGGAATTTCAGAACCCAGGGTAGACGAGTGCCTCCGAGCAATTCATGGGGTCGATCTTGACGAAGCATGTGAATGGGTATGTGGTGTCCAAGATAGCATACTGTGTGTTCTAACTTGCCCCTAGCTCTATCTACACTGTACAGAAGCTGAATTAGGAGTCACACGTATGTTTCCTGCCTTACAATAATGTGCTATGAGCTTTGTAACTTGAGTCTCAAATTTTGTCCTGCAGGCACTGAACATGTCGATCCCAGACCTCCAAGGACCATCGTACAGCGAGGTGCCCGAACGCCACAGACGCCACGCACCCCTGCAGACTTTCTGGTGAAGCCCACAATGATAACCTCTAAGGCTACAGCCTCCACACCACTGGATGCTAGCGCTCCAACATTTATTCCCGCTCATCCCTTTCGAATCGAATCATTCCTGAGAGACGCTGCTGCGGAGGAAACTGAACAAGACGTTCTAAAGGCTCGAATTCTAGCCTCGTTTGATCGTAGCTGGAATACATCTGAATCTGATAGCGAACCCCTTGTATCGGATGACCCTGCCATGGAGTATGCTCAAACCAAATTAAGACTAGAAAGCCTTTCGGCTAACGGCTCTAACGACGCGGCCATCGTAGCTCAAGCGCAAACCCTTCGTGATCGATTAAATACACTGAAGGACAGCTACTTCTTTGACCAGAAGGAAAGTGAAGCCGTTTACCGTTCCGAGCGTAACAAAGCCAAAGTCGCTGCACTTCAAGACAAATTGCGCGTAAATTTGGCGCCGCCACCCATGGGACCAGCTATAGTTACCGACATACAGAAAAAGCGCCCTCAACATCTTAAACCCCAACCCCTTTCACTTCCTATTGCCGTACCCGATATCTTTGACGACGATAACGAAGATTCGGAAAGTGGCGGCATCTTCGAAATTTTGGATATTCCTGAGACGGAAACAAATGCTCAGGGAAAGATCATCAAAGTATACGATATGCCTCTTCCAAAACAGTGGTCAGGTCGCACACCCAAGGCTCTGCTGCAAGATATTGTTGTTAAGGCAGATCGCTATGCAGCCATCGGTTACCTTATCACTTCTGGTCAAAGTCGGGCAAAACGGGCGTCAGTAAGTATCCGATGGGAAGGTAAGAAAATGGATGAATGGAACATGGAAGATGTCGCGTGTTATGATGACGGCCAAGCAGAACAGTATATTGCTACTGTTGCTCTTCACGCGCTCACATTCCCTGCCACCGAAGGATTTGCCACTGGTACGGCGACTGCCTCGGGCAGCCAGACTTTCAGATTGTTACCAGCTGTATTTCGAGATCTCTGGGACGAATTTGAAGCAACTCGAAAGACGAGGGATGACGCAACCAACCGCAATCTGTGGGCTAAACTACGTTCCATAATTGAGCCGAAGTTAGAGGGGGGTATTAAGGTCCACGCTCTGTATCTTTCTGACATGGGTTATTCACTGACATGTACAAGGTTAACGGCAGGGGCGACAAGCCATATCCCGAAGTGGAGGCAACTAACGCAACAAGGTTATTACCCATCATTGATGATGTTTCCCCAGAACATCTTGAGGCAGATTTCAGGGCAAGGCGAGCTAGTGCAGAGTATCAGGAAATGCTCGTATGTAGATGCAATGAACTCCACACTCACCTTATTTTTCTAACGACAAACAGGTTCAACGGAACGCCCTACCAATTGCGCAATACCGAGAAAAGATCATACACAGTTTAGAAGAGTCACAAGTTCTCGTTTTAAGTGGGGAAACTGGCTGGTCAGTTCGTCTTGACACTTCGTGCATAAGATGTCTGAATATAAATTATTTTCAGTGGAAAGTCGACCCAGGTACCCTCTTTCATCCTTGAGGATCAGTTATCCCGTGGGAAGCCTTGCAAAATTTACTGCACAGAACCACGCCGTATATCCGCTATCTCCCTCGCTCAACGTAGGTGTGACCTCGATTTGTTGGGTCCATGACTGATCGTGCAAACCCTAGGGGTCTCTCGCGAACTTGGTGACCCCCCCAACGTAGTTGGAACCATCAATTCTCTCGTTGGTTATTCAATACGCCTAGAGAGCAATACTACACGTAACACTCGTTTGGCCTTCGTTACCAACGGTATAGCACTTCGAATGTTAGAGGGAGGATCAGGCCTGGGCGGACAAGGAACAGCTTTCGATGAAATAACTGTGAGTGCTTTTCGTGGGATCCTTCCGTATGTCGTTGAAATCTGGACGAAAGCATATAATCATTGACGAGGTCAGTCATCGACCACCTGAAGAAATGATTCACAGCTTAATTTTCCCTTCAAGGTTCATGAGCGAACAATTGAATCTGACTTCCTTTTAATCGTCTTGAAATCCTTGCTAGCACAACGATCAGATCTAAGGTACTAATCAGTTGTATTTTAAGGGCTCCGTCATTGACCCACAATATAGAGTCATACTCATGTCGGCTACGGTCGACGCCGAAAAGGTTTCTGAATTCTTCGGCGGATGCCCCACATTGCATGTTCCAGGCCGGACCTTCCCAGTGGATGTTCTATATTTGGAGGATGCGGTTGATTATACAGGTTGGTCAATTTCCGACACCTCGCCTTATGCCAGGCGCTGTAAGTATTTACACTTTTTCCTCATCGTGAAAGATATGAAAGATAATCTTAGCGCATGACAAGTACTACAAAGGTAAATTACGGCCTGATTGGACAGAAGAAGCCCCAGTTGGCGAAGACGACGGCGACGAAGCTGTTCAAGAGAACGTCAAGCTAGAAAAACGATATTTAGCTTCGACAGCCACGACTATCAACCTTTTCGATGAACGCTTGATTCCTTACGATCTCATCATGTGCCTTCTGGAACGCATTTGCTTGGAGGATTCATCTTACATGTCCTATTCAGCAGCCATTTTGATATTCATGCCTGGCCTCGCAGAGATTCGGCGCTTCAACGACATGTTGAGCGAACATCAGTTTTTTGGGAATAATAATGTGTTCAAGATTTTGCCACTTCACTCTACTCTATCAAGCGAAAATCAAAGCGCTGTTTTTGATGTCCCTCCCCCAGGCGTGAGGAAGATTGTCATATGTGAGTTCCGTCCGCAAGTTCTATAACCCTTAAGTCTTGAAATGGATTAGCAACCAACATCGCGGAAACGGGAATCACCATTCCAGATATCACTTGTGTCATCGACACTGGAAAGCATCGTGAAATGAGGTAAGCTCTGCTCTCCACCTTTTGATTTATCATGAACACTTCCTCCAGATTCGACGAAAAGCGACAAATCAGTCGCCTAGTAGAAACTTTTATTGCCAGAAGTAACGCAGCTCAAAGGCGAGGTAGAGCTGGTCGTGTACAAAATGGTCTCTGCTTCCATCTCTTCACGAAGCTTCGTCACGACACCCAGGTCTCTAAGACTGTTTTTTCATCATGATAGCCTGGCTAAAAATGTCTTGCAGATGGCGGACCATCCTCTGCCAGAAATGATGCGTCTGAGCCTTTCAGATTTGGCCCTTCGAATAAAGATTATGAAAGTGAATTTGGGTTCATCGATTGAAGACGTTTTATCGCGCGCTCTGGATCCCCCAGCGTCCATCAACGTACAGCGTGCTATATCCATGCTTGTCGAGGTTTGTATACTTTTTGTTATCTCCTGCCAGCTTTTAACGGGAGGTATAGGTCCGAGCTTTGACCCCGTTGGAAGACATCACACCTATGGGACGCCTGCTTAGCAAACTCCCAACTGATGTCCATTTGGGCAAATTCCTTCTGACTGCTGCGCTACTCCGCTGTCTGGATCCTGCTTTGACAATCGCTGCCGCGTTGAATTCAAAATCACCTTTTGTTTCACCCTTTGGCTTTGAACAGGAGGCAGATCGTGCCAAACAGGCATTCAAGTCTGGTAATACAGCCGATTGATTTACTGTGTCGTCCCATACTCATCATTCTGCAGAAAATTCTGACTTTTTGACAATTCACAATGCATTTTCGAGTTGGCGCAAAGCGTCTTCAAATTCCAGTTTTGTTCGAAAATTTTGCCGGGTTAATTACCTCAGCCATCAGGTGAGACGGCATCCCTTGGCAAGTTACAGAAGGGTTGGACACACTTAAACTCACACCAATGAACATAGAACCTTCAACAGATCGAGGAGCTCCGCCAGCAATACCTGGGGTTTATATATCTCTTTTACGCCGTCAGTGGTGACTTACATGCGATTATATAGTTATTTGATTGATTCATCCTTCATCCAAGTTGATAGGGTGCTCATTCGAGAACTAAGCCGGTAAAGCGGAGAACTTTGGCATGGACCTTGCTACCCTTACTCTTTTTTTTAGTGCACGTTATGGCCGAAATAGGACGCGATTTATTTTTGTACCACCAGAACTGGATGCCAATTCAAACAATACCCCTTTGATCAATGCCGCGCTGGTTGCTGGATTATTCCCCAAGATACTTGCGATTGGTTCGGGTAGTGGAGACATGCGAACGATTTCCAACAATCAATCCGTTGCATTCCATCCATCCTCAGTCAATTTTGGGAAAAAAGACTTTGGCGTCAATCACTTGGCATATTTTACCCTCATGTAAAGCATTTAATGATGTCCCCTGCTCTACTTTAACCCTTTGGCGTTCAGGCATTCGCGGCGACTATACGCTTGGGAGACAGGACCAGTCGATGACATGGCAATGTTACTGTTATGTGGCGAATGCGATTTCAAGGTCAGTTGTTCCACTTTAGTATATTACATTAACGGGACTCCAACATTATAGATCACTTCTGATTCCGCCTTCATCGATCGGAAAATCAAATTCCATATACCACCCAAATCAAACATAGCTCTGAAATTCCTCCGTAGTCGCCTGGGGTCGTTACTTGCTCAACAGTTTCGTGGTAAACCTTTGACCGAATCCCAGATTCTATGGAAGGAAGTTGCAATGATGGTTTTAGGAAAAGCCAAGGTGTATGCTGACGAGTAACTCTAATTAGCTAAAGTGTGCCACTTGTATCACCGCTCAATGTTTCTTAAATACAGAAGATGATCTACTTTAATAACAAAACTAATGCCTTGGTACAACAAAAGTAAATGGGCGAGTAAAATTCTGTTCACTCTTCTTCCTCTTCGTCACCAGCGCCACTGATTTTGTATGTGAGTTTTCGCCTGATTATAACTTAACAAGAGATACTCACGCGATATTATAGAAACGAAGCTGGTAATTGTCCTTTGCAGAGGCGACAACGCTTGCATGGAATATGAGTATGGAAGGAACGTTTTCGGCTAAGGATGAATATCCACGTACCGAATCCAATCCCGCAGGCTGTTCTTTTTCAAGAACTTTTTGGTGAGGTACTTCAAATACCTCTTAGAAAAGGGAATGTTGGATGTGACGGTAATTTTGACATTGCCTAACAAGGAACAAAATTCATGTTTAGGACGAGAAATTGTACGGACAAAGCATAACACACCATCCCGAGAGACCTTAACGTTCTCACCGAGCTGTCCGGCTTTGCCATCCACTTTGATACGATCGTGAAGGAACTTCTCAAAGTCAGCACCATCGAAGACGCCATCTGCAGCAGGCTTCGAGTAGTCGATAACGAATTTGTGCTTAGTAGCAGAAGGCTTTCCGGCGGCGGCTTTAGGCTAGAGAGGAAGTCCGGCATGAGCCTACTGAGAAGGTAACTCAGCAAAGCGACACCGGAGTGAACTAACCATCGTGAAAGGCGTTGGGTCTTGAACCTGAGAATGGTCGCTTGTAAACGAAGAAGTTGTTTTGAGGACTGTACAGCTGATCTAACAAGGTTTGAACGGAGACAGCCGAAGTATGGACTCCGCGGCACTCCGGAAATTTTTGCTATGAAATTGTTAGGTAATTCTCCACATCTGAGACCATGGCTCCTTCGCTGACTCGCCACCAAGTTGCCTCTGCTCAGCTGGACGGCGATTTCTTAATCAAGTCAGAATCAAATTCTCCAAGGCTTGACACTTCTGAATGGCCCCTTCTTCTCAAAAACTACGATAAACTCCTCGTTCGTTCGAGCCATTTTACGCCCATTCCATCGGGCTGCAGCCCTCTGAAACGCGATATCGCCTCTTATATCAAGTACGGTATTGATTGCCTACCTTGAACGCGCCCTGACACATTCTGAAGGTCTGGCGTAATAAATCTTGACAAACCGTCAAATCCATCTTCCCATGAGGTCGTTGCTTGGCTCAGGCGCATTTTGCGAGTAGAAAAGACGGGACACAGCGGAACGTTGGACCCTAAAGTCACTGGCTGTCTGATTGTATGCATCGACCGAGCAACAAGACTGGTCAAGTCTCAACAGGGAGCAGGTGCGTGATGTTAGTGTTGTGTGGCTGCAATTCATATATTTGAAACAGGGAAAGAATATGTTTGCGTACTTCGCCTGCATGCACCGCTATCTAGCCCTACTTCCCTTCCACGGGCTCTTCAAACCCTTACTGGTGCCCTCTTCCAGCGCCCGCCTCTGATTTCTGCTGTTAAGCGACAACTCCGTATTCGCACAGTCCACGAGTCCAAACTTCTCGAATTTGATGAAAAACGTAATCTTGCGGTCTTCTGGGCGTCCTGCGAGGCCGGAACATATATGAGAACGCTGTGCGTTCATTTGGGTCTTGTTCTCGGTGTTGGTAGCCACATGCAGGAGCTGCGAAGAGTCAGGAGTGGTGCTATGTCGGAGAACGATGATATCGTCACTATGCATGATGTAATGGATGCACAATGGTTGTATGACAACACTCGCGACGGCATGTTTTTATCTTTCCCGTTTAGCAAGGCCAAAACTAATTAGAAGCAACATTAGAATCCTATCTACGCCGCGTCATCCGTCCATTGGAATGTCTCATGGTTGGTTATAAGCGTATCGTTGTGAAAGATAGCGCTGTTAATGCCGTTTGCTATGGCGCGAAACTGATGATCCCCGGACTTCTCCGTTATGAGGCCGATATCGGTGTACACGAGGAGGTGGTGCTAATGACAACAAAAGGTCTCAGAAATATCTCTTACGCTATATGCGCTCTGAACTGAATGTTTCATTAGGAGAAGCTATTGCACTTGCTATTGCTCAAATGTCGACAGTAGAACTGGCTACGTGTGATCACGGAGTTGTAGCAAAAGTGAAACGGTGTATCATGGAACGAGATACGTACCCGAGGCGGTGGGGACTTGGGCCTATGGCCCTTCAAAAGAAAAAAATGGTCAAAGATGGGAAGCTTGGCAAGCACGGAGAGAAAATAGAAGGTGTCACCCCTGTTGAGTGGAGTAAAGATTATATTGATTACAACCGGGATGAGGTTTGGACTCAGCCCTTTTTCTTTTCAATTTCCTCTCACATTTTATTGTAGCAGCCAGCAGCTGGTCCTTCAGTAGCGGTAACGCCTTCTGTCCCTGCCGTAGTTGACACTCCCAGCGCCAACCCACACAAGGAAGAAACAGAGAAGAAGCGAAAGCGCAAGTCCGAAGTTCCTGCAATTGAAGGTGGGGATACTTCAATGGCTACTCCTAACGATGAAGATGTGGAAAGGGCGGAACGGAGGAAGCGAAAGAAGGAGAAGAAGGCGGCAGAGGCTGCTGAACCGGAAGAGGTGCCTGACGATGTAGCAAGGCGTGAGAGGAAGAAAGCCAGGAAAGAGGCTAAAGCACGAGCTTCGGTAGGTGGAGAGTAGTTTTGAAGTATGTACTTATGTGTACATTCATTGTATGTAGTAATGTATTGCCTAGCAAGTATCATCTGGCTCCCAATCTTTCCTAAAGCATATTATACGCCTTTGCCTTACTAATGAGGCAAAGTGTATCATTGAAAAATTGTCACCAAATATACTGAGTATCTAAGGTCTCAGACAATGGTCAACTGTGACCCGAAAAGAATGGAACAGTCAAAATAAGAAAGTAACATTGTAACATGTCATCTAGACAAGTGTCCAACCGAGTCATACGATATTTGTAAATCAACCCAAACAGATAAGCAAGCACCGACGTCCAATCACAGAACCAATGCAATGACAGCAACGAGGGCCAGAGCCACGCCAGCACCGCCTACACGAGCCGACCCAGCACTGTTGGGAGCTACCCCAGTACTAGTAGGAGCAGGTGCACTTTGGGCAGCGGCAGTTCCATTAAGAGCTTGAGCAACACCTTGGAAAGCAGTGAAGTTGCGCTCAGAGGTTTGAACAGGGTTAATAGCACTATAAACGATCAGTTAAACTGGGATCCGAGTTGTTGGTAAAAGGACTGACAAGACCATTCCAGACCCACAGTGACTGAGTGGAGTCTTCTGGCGACAGTACGCCCAAATGGGAGCAGTATCATTAACAACGAGGCTCCAAGTCGTAAAGTCAGACGTGACACTATCGGCAATGGGAACACTAAAACAAAATGTCAGAATCGGTCCGTACAAATGAGTAAAGAAGGCTTACAAGTCTGAGTCAAAGCCACCACTGGCGAGTTTGCGGCATGGGTCGGCGAAGGATGATTGAGTCACTGTGTGGTTTTTCTGATGGCTAACAGAGAAAACATTAAAATAAATTTGACAGAATGGTCTATAGAAAATGCGTACAACTCAAAGACAACCGTGTCGCGCGGCTGAGCGGTAACAAATGGTGGGTCGAACTTGAGGGTTCCAGGACCACCTACGACAACCCTGTGGACGGTACCTTGAGCAGCAACGGGTGTAGGATCACTGGAGCCAGGGTATGAATCGTAGGTCGTTGTCCACACTTGTTCACCAAGAGTGACAGTTTGGGTGACAGGAGTGACAGCAGGGGCAGCAGGGATAGAATATCCACCATAAGCAGCTGTAGTAAGGGCTGGTGGAGCAGCGGAAGCAGCAGCGGCAAGACTGGCTCCAACGGCCAACGCAGATTTCTTGAAGTTCGTGAAAGAGTTTGGTGCGCCATCCAAGCCACAATTGACCGCAAAGACCATTCCCTGACCACAGTGGCTGGCAGGAGTTTTGCCTGCCTGGCGACAATAAACCCATATAGGTTGTGTCTACCAATATGTATTAAAACATAAGACAAATGTAACTGAAAGATTTCACAAACATCATTAACTGTTACGGTGTAAGTTGGTAGATTATCAGTTTGGTTGACAGGTACTGGAGTGCTGAGCAGAGGCACATGAGAAAAATAGCCTGATTGTGTTTATAACGAAAGACTTACAAGCCCGAGTCAAATCCACCCTCCTTCAAACCACAAGGATCAGCAAACGACGACTGAGAGACAGTGTGATTCTTCGCGTGAAAGTGGAAGACGACTTGATCCCCGGGTTGAGCACTCTGTCCTTTGATGAGAGATATATGGCAGAGAAGATATGTTATAACCTACAATGGCTTCGGGAGAATATTCCAGCTTCCCCCCAGCACCGCCGACCTGAACATCGTGGACTGTGGCTGAAACAAAGGGCAACAAAACCAGGCCCAGGGAAATAGGTGCAAAGATCATCGCTAGCGATTGTCGTAAGTGGTAAGGAATGTATGTGGAGCCTTGTAGCTACAGGGAGGAAAACAGAAAATCGGGCAACAGCAGGCAGGCCAAGAAAAGGGAAAGGTGGTGGGAAGTGGAGAGAAGGGAAAAACGCATATTGTCGGTATTTGTACGACATGTGTGCCTAGCAACCATGCATGGCCCAAGAGAGCGGGCCCATTATGTCAGTCAATTGTTCACCAGGCATTGTGATTGGTCTGTCCACCTGTCAATTGTCATCAAAGAACAAAGGCGAACTGGCTTGGGGAGGCTAGCTCAAGTCTGATTGATGATCCCCACATTTCGTGGTCGTTGCTGGTCCCAACATGTTCCATCAACAGCAAAATTTGAAACGGACCCTGATTATAAAACAAGTAACAGCAAGTAACATTACATGTATACGCAGATCTCAGGAGTAATCCAGCAATTTTGATCCTGGTCACCAAGCTTTTCTGATGTGAAATAATATCCCAAATACACATTCTTTTCACCCTTTCAATAATGTCTTTGACGGTTAATCTGGGACAAGACTTTGACTATATCTCGCTCAGGCCAGTAAGGCCGAGTAACGGCGGGTAATACTTTCTGTATCGACTAAACTGTTAACGTTTCAATGATACCCCCCAGTTTTGATGCGGTCTCCCCTGGTGATTTTCCACACCGCCCGTATCCACTCCATCAACTCGTACACATGGATGGTACTTAAAGGCCATCACCATCCCTCCTGTTTTGCAATCCCGTCCTTTCGGAATTCACTTCGCCTCACCCCTCCTCCCCAACTTTCTCCCCCTCACGCAACTCCACCGGCTGGTTTCTGGTGTGAAATATGTCTTCCCGTAAAGCCCCCAAGCCTCTCCCCAAATTCGAGATTGGTGAGTGCCTTGCATGGTATTTCTTGCCATGGTTATTCAACTGTTTATGTCTAGGTGATGATTATCAACTCCTTCACGCCATCGGTGAAGGTGCCTATGGAACAGTTGCGGCCGCCCTTCACAAGCCAACAGGTCGTCAGGTTGCGATAAAGAAGATCCTTCCTTTCGATCATACCTTGTTCTGCCTGCGAACTTTGCGGGAGCTAAAGCTCCTCAAGTTTTTCTCTGAGACATGTGTCAATGAAAATGTAGGTTCAATGATTCTTCAGCGTCAACACATTTTCATGTTATATCAAGATCATATCTATTCTGGATATTATCAAACCACCAACGCTGGACTCCTTCAAGGAAATCTACTGTGAGTCTTCCAACCCTCTTATCCAACACACTCTGAAGTCGCTCCAGTTATTCAAGAATTAATGCAGACAGATTTGCATCGGGTCATTCGCACACAGCATCTGACAGATGATCATTGTCAAGTACGTGTTCTACTTAATGAACACTGATCGTTTTTCTGACCTCCACTCAGTATTTCGTCTACCAGACTTTGCGAGCATTGAAGTCTATTCACAGTGCGGACATTGTCCATCGTGATCTAAAACCTGCCAATTTACTTCTAAACGCCAACTGCGACCTCAAAGTGTGCGACTTTGGTTTGGCTCGAAGCGTGAAGACAAGTGTTCCTGGAGGCAAGGAGGTTGGTCTGATGACTGAATACGTGGCAACCCGTTGGTATCGTGCTCCTGAGATCATGTTGTCGTTCAAGATGTACACAAAGGCCATCGATATTTGGGCAGTTGGCTGTATCCTCGCCGAACTTCTCACTGGCCGACCCCTATTTCCTGGTCGGGACTACAGCCATCAACTTGATCTTATACTCGACGTGATTGGAACGCCTAGTCTCGACGAGTTCTATGCGATCACATCACGGCGTTCTCGAGACTATATTCGTGCTTTGCCTATTCGTAAGAGACGCCCATTTCCTACCTTATTCCCGCATGCGTCAAAGGAAGCCATCGACTTCCTATCTAAGACCTTGGTATGTCATTCCAATCTTTCATAAGTCTTTCTAACAATTACTTCCCGTAGACTTTTGATCCCAAAAAGCGTCTCACTGTTGACGAAGCTCTCGAGCACCCATATCTGGCTGCATATGTAAGTTTTGCAAGACAGATATGTAAAGGAGCTGAAGTTGACTTTGTTCATCACAGCATGATCCTGAAGACGAGCCAGTTGTTACACCGCTCAGTCCATCCTACTTCGAATTTGACCGTATGTTTTTCTTAAATAATCTGTTTGTGGTCTATATATCTTAATTTTATTATCAGTGCACAAGGACGACCTGACTAAGGATCAATTAAAGGAGCTCTTGTACGAAGAGGTACTGTCCTTCGTACCCTCCATTTAATATTCGCCATCTATGGTTGCCATGCTTGGGTATTCATTGGTATAGACATAACGCGTGACATTTACTATTCATTTACTTGTATTCTTCCGTCGTTGAATCAAGTGAAATTTTATCATCCATACCATATTTTATGTCGTTTGATGAACTGAAGACCTCAAAGAAAATGAAATAAGATGGTTTCGCATCTCACGAAGGACATACATACTACAAGTAAACTATTGGCGTCGGCTGTTTCAGTACCTACCACCAGCCCAGAAACCACCTTTCGTATTTCCAACACCTTCTATGCCGAAGTCGCCGAAGCGCGTATCACCATCCAGCTCGGTCCCATACATTGTGCGCTTCATCGGAGGCATTCCCGGTCCTCCATGGTCCGTATCTGAAGCAAGGTCTTTAAGATTTGCTGTTTCACTTGTACCTATATCACTGCTAGCAGCTTCTTCAGAATCAATCACGGCTGAGAGACGAGTGAGTGGTGCGGGATTCAAAAACCCGTCGCTTAGTCCACTGCTATTCCGAAGTCCAATCATGCGAGCTGGACGGCTAGGTGGGGGGAACCCAAATGCTTGGAAGACATCGGAACGTCCTGTTTGCGTGTGGCTTGAGAGCCCGGTAATATCAGTTCCAGTTGGAGAAGGGGACTGAGGAGGTTCGGGGTAAGGAAAACTAGGGTGAAACATGCCATGAGCGGGAGTTGATGAGATTGGACGGAAAGAGAAAGGGAAGTGTTGGTTCTCCGTCGCATGTGCCGTCGCTGTCGATCCTTGTCGGTTTAGGCCTGGTGCTGCTACATCCGGAGGTAAGGAAGGGGCAAAGAAGTCAGGCAAATATCCAGTTGATGGAGGTGATTCGAGTTCTATGGGCGATTCCTCTAAGCCACTGAATACCGCAAAGGTAGGCGTAGTACGATGAGCAAGTTTGGGATCCTCTTCCGGCACCTCATCGGCATTCCACCTCCTCACGTTGACTTCTTGAGGAGAACCTCCTTTCAATGGGAAATCGTCAAAGGAAAATTTTGCCCGCTTCCTAAGATGCGTCCTTTCCACTTCGACGGTGTCTACAATAGGTGAACCATTGGCCTGGCTGTTTCCTCCTCCATCACTCGCTGCTGAGTCACGATGCCGCTTCCCAAGAATGATAGGAGCAAGACCTGGATGAGTAGGGGCGTGGCCAGTGGGAGCAGGTAATGAACCTAGGTTGTCGCAATGTGTTATCTCCGATAGCGAAGGCGAGCTTAAATAGTCGAAATAAAAATATCAGGGCTGCACGGTTGTTAGTACGTGACCCTGGAGGCTCACCTCGGTCCTGCGTCCCTTCTCAAAGCAGTTGTCTGTGGTTTGGGTGTTGAAAGTGGAAAACCCGTTTTGAGTTGGTTGAATTCAACGCGTAGAGCGGCGGACTCGTCTGCTTCTTTACGAAGACCTTCAACTGTAGCTGCCAAAGTTTCCACCTTTGCCTTCAAGTTTGCCATTTCGCCAACCTGTGCCTTCAGCGTACCCACCTCATTATTGAGCGTTCGCATCATTTCTAATTCTGATTTCATAGATTTTATCTGTTCATGCAGGGGTCGCAACTTGGAAGAACACATAAATATCATAGTATAGGTGAACAAGTACAGGCAACTTACTGCATCTGCAACACGTTTGTCAACAGTTGCCAGCAATTCGATTGAGACCTCAAGAGATACTTGCTTGGTAGAACTCGGATGTTCATTTTTGACGTCAGACACTCTGTTTTGTGAAATATCTGCAAAATAAACATTCTCAGTCAGTAGTCAAGTAAAAGGATCAAAGCATTAACAACCATCTGACGAGTCATGAATCTCTCCAACTTCTTCGATACGGTTAGAAGGCGAAATTAGTGTGAAGGGAAGAATGCACCTTCTTCAATTATTGTCGCCTCCGTCGGTTTCATATTTCTACTAGCTTTACTCCGCCTCCCCTTTGAATTTCCAAGAGACCTAGTGATCGCCCTTGGTCCAGAACCTCCAACAATGACAGGACGGCCAACCCCCAATCGTGTCTGATCCTTTCCCTTTCTCATCCGGATTGTCACTGCAGAGGAAGTTTCGGCATGGGATACTTGATCACTTGGTGTGATTTTCTCTTCCGTTTCATCTTCATCCCCACCACCCTCATCGTCTGTGTCATGAATTACAATAGAACTCGTGCGGCTAGGTCCAGCACGACTTGACCGTCTGGTTGAAGTAGATCGGAGAATGGACACGGTCGCAGTCGGTTTTCTAATATAACCGTAAGGCCTTGAATCGTTGAATGGAAAGGGGTGATAACAAACGATGTTTCCAAAAGCAAATCTATGAGAGCTTCTGACTTCAGGTTTGCTTTCACGCCATGGTCCTGAGCAGAGATGAGGAAAAGCTTAGTCAATAAATCGACAGCGCACTTTGCATAGTCTTTGTAGATCCACACGCTTCATAGATTCGAGTGTCTCCCTGGAAGGCAGAGGTGCCATGACTGGCACAACGTACAGAACGACATTGAGAATAAGCAAGCGTGGTTGAAATATAACACGTGCAAATAACGCGCTTCCACGTGATCCGTCTCTCCTTAAAATTTAATCATTTAAAATTAATCAGATTCACAGTGGCAAGTGCGCGGCATAGAGCATGGCCACATGGGCTACAATAGTTGCGGCCGCTATGTAGATTTTACTCTTGCTCTCTTCTCTCGAATTTGCGTCGTTCTTCTTTGCTGCGTAACTTGCAATTTGAAACTCGGGCCACTTATGTCAGTTGTAACTTGTGCAATCAGCAACCGGCCCGCCAGATGTCAAGCAATTATTCCAGACTATCAGTGAACTTCCCACAGTGCCACTCACCAAATGTCTTCCTGGTCCCTGGACGAAGTTGCAAAACACAACTCTACCGAGTGAGCCTTATAATACGTTCTTTATGGCAATCGATAACCGTTCGCTAGGTCATGCTGGGTTATCATCAAGAACCTTGTGTATGACGTGACAGAGTTCCTTAATGTCAGCGTTTTGTTTCCTTCCACACTAACCCCTTTCACGGAAACTTTTCTTGTAGGAACATCCTGGTGGTCCCAATATTATTTTAAAGTACGCAGGGCGTGATGCAACGCGCGCATACGAGCCGATACACCCCCCAAACGCCTTGGACAAAAATTTACCTGCCTCTAAACATCTTGGGCCACTTGACTCATCGGCTTCGCGCCTTGTTCTTGAAGCCCAGAAAAACAGACCGAAGACCAAAGATGAGACAAGGGTTGACAATGCTCTCCTCCAGAGGCCACCTTTAAGCCATGTCCTTAATCTCGCTGACATGGAGGCCAGTTGCTTTCACATGTACACAGTTTGGCATTCTAACAGGTGGTATACAGGCAGTTGCAAGACGGGTACTATCTCACAAGGCACTGGCATACTACTCTTCTTCTTCAGACGATCAAATAAGTGAGTTCGACATCTGTTTATTAGCAGATTTTACTCATCCTGTTTATGTAGGTTATCTAGAGAACGCCCGTGCGTTCACAAGATTTTTTTTCCATGCCCGAGTAATGCGACCTGTTTCCCAATGTGACCCTTCAACCACCATTCTTGGTTACACATCATCTATTCCAGTTTTTATTTGTGGAGCTGCTCTCGCTAAGCTTGGACATCCAGATGGTAAGCCTCTCCTTTTAGATGCACTGGCTTGTGCAAAGTATATCATTACAGGCGAGGCAAATCTCACTAGAGGTGCTGCTCAGACAAACATTATTCAGATGGTATCGTCCAACGCATCCTTGTCGTACGAGGATATCATGTCTGCCGCGATCCCTTCGCAACCGTTGTTCTTCCAACTGTATAAGAATGTCAACGACGTTATTGCAGAGAAACGTGTTCGGGATGTTGAAAACCTTGGTTACAAGGCCATTTGGTTGACTGTTGATGCACTTGTGCCCGGAAACAGGGAGAAGGATATAAGGAGTCCCTGGGTTCTTGACGAGATTGAGTCGGGAAAGCCCGAAGTCCATGTCGACGGTACGGTTAAAGGTAGTGACGCTGGCCTTGGTACTGCAGGCGCCCTGATTGTCAACGACGACCGAGATATGACTTGGGAGAAAGTAACTATAGGCCTTCTTGATATTGTATCATTACCCTCACAGACTGTTTGACACAGACAATCCCTTGGTTGCGCCGAATTACGAACCTTCCCATCGTCATAAAAGGTAATTACTCTCTCGACTTCTCCCATCTTTGGTTCATTTTTTCTCCAGGCATTCAAACTGTAGAGGTGACTGTAGATCCTGCTACCACCCACGTAAAGCTTGACGCCATTTCAAGGATGCTATCCTTGCAGCCGAGGCTGGTGTGGATGGAATACTGCTTTCAAACCATGGTGGTCAGTCCTTTGCATCCCTCGATTAACTTGTGCTTAGTCACCTCAAAATTTAAGGTCGACAGCTGGAGTAGTATGTTTTTCTCCGATTGCCAAAGCACTTGGAGTGACAACTTTCAATGACAGCTCCTTTCCACCTCTTGAGGTTTTATATAGACTTCGTCGGCAGCAACCAGATGTGTTTGACAAATTAGAAGGTGAGTTATATGCTAGGCAGAAGTTTACTCATGGTCGTGACATACCATAGTGTACATTGATGGTGAGTTGTGATATGCCATCCAAAGACAGGTCAACTCACTAAAAACTTTCCAGGTGGTGTTCAGCGTGGAACAGGTGAAACTCCGTCGAGACTACCTTTATGATGTAGTAAGTATTAACCGTTATGGGTCCAGATGTGATCAAAGCTCTTTGTTTGGGTGCAAAAGCCGTCGGCCTTGGTCGCCCATTTCTCTATGCTCAGAGTGTGAGTTTCCCCGTGTAGTATAGGCTTCTTCTTATTAGATTCTTTCAGGCCTACGGGGTTGCTGGAGTCGTAAAAGTTGTTCACATCCTGGAGCGAGAGATTGTGACAGCAATGAGATTGCTAGGTGCTACATCGGTACAAGACCTCCGACCAGAAATGGTATGTTCCTACAGTTCTCTTGCAGCTCAATTTGCCTTACTCCATCAGGTGGAGCGGGTTGACTGGCAACCAGTAGTCCGCCCAAAGCTATAGGTTTGTTACTTAATTATTCGTTTAAGTAATTAGTAATTTTGACCTTTCGGGAATATGTCCAGGAGTACATATTAAAATATCTACCAACCCCAGTTTATCCTTCCCTAGAGTCTAATGACAGATCATTGATAGGTGCCGAGGTCCAAAACGAGGTTTTGGAGGTGAGACGGCGTCACTGGTCCAACTACACCAACCCGAGGGGCCCATTCTTTCCGCTCTTTGAAGGCCCATTTCCACCTTTGATATAGCATGTAACAAGATGCGCTGGGGGAGGAACTGGTACTTACTAAACATCGAATTAATTCTTTATCTGTCGGTAGTACTTGGGGGTGGGCAATTCCCGGTATGCGTGACATCAGTCACACGGGCATGACGCACAACGCGTGACATCGCCACTTGA
>JABCKU010008140.1:0-84831 GCA_018221655.1 Myochromella boudieri
ACAAAATCGAGATTGTGTCTCAGCATACAATGTGAATGTAAACGGTGGCTTGATAGGTAATCAGGTGTAAACAGATTGTGTTGTGGCCAGTGGCCAGACCGACATGACACAACAACATAATTAGTAGGTTGCGACCATACGCAATTAGTACGCAATTGTGGTTGAGAGTCACGATAGTTCACGTTACAAGTACTCATAGGTGCCCAAGGTGGTACTTTCGTTCACTAGTTTACGAGTGTGGTTGAGTAGTGGAGTATTGGCTTGTATCGACCTGTCACTGGTGTTTGCCATCACCAGAAAGTCCAGTTCTTGTGACACGTCTATTGTGTTTGGGTAACAGGGGTGATAGGACTTATCTGGCTATCTCATACAGCCACAAAAGGCCATTGAATTCCCAAGGTACCCCAACTTCAGCTTCATGACGTATTGAAGTGCGAAAATCGCATATTTTGTCCCTTACGTTTTATTCTCTGTATGCATTTAGGTAAGTGTTCCCGCCTCTCCCGCCTCTGTCCATCCATTGACTCGCCATGTCGTAGTTGTTTCGTTAATCTACCACCAATGACCCTCGTACTGTGCAAGACTCCATAACTCAATGCAAACTCATTTCACTTGTATCAGTCGTTGATGATACATCATCTTTTCATGATCATCATGTTCAAGATTCTTCACAGCACTCATGAGATAAGATTAGGACATATGGACAAGTATAGAATATCACGAAGACGAAAATCGGCTCAAGAAGAGCCAGTTCCTCGGTATCGGAGTGGCAGTGGTGGAAGCCAGAACGAAGGTCGTCTCGTGTGTGAGGGTGTAAAGTTCATCACTAACCAATCCAATTCATCTTTCGAATCGTCTTCTTTGAAAGGATCAATCATTCATTGTATTCTGAAAGGGAAACTAAAGCACAATGAACTGCATGTATCTTATCTCCAGTTATTACAAGGTATATTCAGATGTCTCAAACATCGCACGGGCTTCAACAAAATATATAAAAGTAAGTGTATGTTCGCGGTATTTTGGCCCGTCCTCATCCTGACTCTTGTGCAACCATAGTTTCTTTCAATGCGCGCCACAAGCGAGTCTCGCAGTCATATTAAATCTTCTTCTCTTTCCTCGAAGCCAGAATGTGACTCCCCTGAGTCAAGCATATTACTTAAACCACGTATTCCAGACGGGGGGCTCAGGGCTTGGAGTACTGTAGCCGGCGCGTAAGTCTAGCTTCGGAAGAGTTTGTAGTATGACCTGAATTTATCTTTCCAGGTGGTTCATGATGTTTGCCACTTTTGGGTTAGTGAGATCATCCTCTACTGCTATAAGCTCAAGTAGCTCAAGCTTTCTTGCAGCTATCTCAATTCGTTTGGTGTATATCAGGGTGAATATATTTCGATGCGTTCCTAGTTTCGACTACGAAATTCATCATCTACGCCCAGATTTCTACACACGGAGCTACCTGTCAGACGAGCTTCCCAGTAAAATCGCGTAAGCTATCCTGCCTCCTCCACTTGAAATGAAGATTTTGATACATATGATGTACTAGGTGGATTGGTAGCTCGCAACTGGCGATGCCATTCGCAATTGGGCTTGTATCCGGGAAGCTTACTGATAGTGGATACTTTCACGTTGTTGTAACTGCCGGATCCGTCATCTTTAGCTTTTCGTAAGTATCTTAAAATGGTCTTTGCTGTTCCGTGTAGTGATAAGATACCCACCCCCAGCCTCTTCATGCTCTCATTAACCCAATCACATCATTATTACCAAGTATGGCCCACACTAATTCATCATTTTGATTTCTGAATTCCGCTCATGTTCTAGGTCTTCCTTAGCCAGGGTATAGGCATGGGCGTTGGGCTTGGGCTCACATTTGTACCGTCGCTTAGTATCTTGGTGCAACACTTTGAACAACGACGAGCACTGGCATCGGGTATTGCCCTTAGTGGAAGCTCCATCGGCGCAGTAGTATTCCCAATCAGTTGAGTGGCTAATATAGGCATTCTGATCAGTTCCTGATCATAAAAATAGTGTTGAAGTAATCCTTATGCCCCGATCCGTGCTGCACCGTTACTGACTATCTCTCAGTCACTTGATTCCAAAGATTGGCTTTTCGCAGGCTGTCCGCGCTACGGCATACATTGTAATGGGATGCCTCATCGCCGCTAATGGACTTATGAGGATGAATTTAGATATGAAAGACATGCGGACTAGGGCTCCTCCCCCAGATATTCTCAGCTTCTTCAAAGAAGTACCCTATACGCTGGGGGTCATCTCGTTCGTTCTTCCCTCCACTGTCTCCGCCCTCAACTCGGCTAACAATAAACACCTCAGATGTCTTATTGGACTTTTCGGATGCTACTTCCCAAGTAATTTCGATGACAGTGTGCTCAGCCGCAGGAACTGACCATTCTTTAAGTTTTTTATATGCAACTCTATGCAGTCCAACATGGTGTCGGGCATACCACCGCCTTCTATTCTGTGCGTGTTTTGTTTTGAGGGAGCAATACAACAGGCTGATCAGCCCGAAGGTCGCGATCATAAATGCCAGCAGTACGGTTGGGCGTATTGCAGGAAATTTCTTTGCAGACCACTTTGGGCCATGGACCATGCAGGCTCCCGTGGGGTTGATTACCGCCGGCACAGTTTACGCTGTCCTTGCTGTGTATGAATTTCTGTCCGCCTAGTAAATCTCTGCTCACAACATCTAACAATAGAAACAGCCTGGGTAGCCTCATTGTTGTCAGCATATCATATGGCTTCTTTTCAGGGGCTGGTAAGTTACTTCATCGTAGGTCCTGGTTTACTCCCTGGTTAACAGTGACCCGATAGTTCTTTCATTGTCTGTTGCCGGATGGGCTTCCATGGCTCGCAGCCCGCATGAGGCTGGGTATGTATGCGCCCAATGAATAGTGTTGACAACTCTCGTCTGATCATGATTCATCCACAACCAGCGCTCGGACTGGTCTGGCATTAGCGATTGCAAGTTTTGGCAGCTTAGGGTCCGCTCCAGTGCAGGGAGCTCTCTTGACTGAGCAGTATCTTTGGATCCGGCCGATTGCTTTCTCCGGGGTGAGTGGCTCGTTCAAGTTTACCTCTCAGCGCCTAGAACTGAGCTTCCATAGACCATGCTCTGCTGTGGTAGTCTCCTTATGTTTATTGTAAGAACGCTCCTCGTGAGGGAGCGTGGAACTCAAAAAGTCTAAACCCTACTTGTATTCAACTTTTTCCAAACTAAGATACGTCTCTGCTGCTCAGAACAGATATATGTATTTGTAAACTTGTAATTTTTGTATCTAACGATCATTGTTTTACGCCATTATGTTGAAATTTATGACCCTCCTTTATATACGGTGGACAAGCGGTCTTCTCTCACTCATCTGATCATCTAGGGCGATGCGGGGGGATATGCGCCACAGAAGTTTTCTTCTGTGGTTTGACAAAATCTCAACACTTGTCCCCAACGATCTCGAAGTCTGAAAGATAAATGCAGACAATCTAATCTCTGGTTCGGACTTGCTCGGCATTCTCGGCATATCAATCCAACTAAACAACTTCGTCCATTGTCATACAAAGAATTTTTTTCGCCTCTTCTGAGACTCAGGCCTCCCAAGGCTTAGGTCCGTTAACTCTGTTACCTACTGTCCATATTTGTAAGTTCTATCCGTTTTTAAGCCAGCCCTCAGCTACATTGACGGTATCAGTGTATCGCTCGTTTTGTATTCAATCTGTATTGATAACCTCCCACAGAACCATGAGGAGACGCGACACTCCACAAACAGAAACGCCTGTCCATCGCGCTTTCAACTTTGAATCTACAAGAACGTCATGCTCTGCCTCTCCTCCATTGATCTTTGGAATCGACCGCCGCTATCAGGTATAAATTGGACTTCGGAGATTCGAATTTCTCAATAAATGCCATACGACTCACTGGCACGCCTCCCGCCCCTCCAGATCCTGGTTCGCTCCAGTGTCGTGAACGGTGTCCCGTTCCTCCTCCTCACCGCTATTGCCACCTCGCCGCACCGCCTTTAATCACGCCTCATAAGCGGTCCACCTTCTACACTAACGCGCAATCATATTGCCCCGATTGTCTGCTGGGCGGATGAGTACCCCAAACCGCCTTATCTGACGCCGCGGCAGTGAGCCATGAAGACCGCAGGTGGTAGTCCCGCTGAGCCTCCTGTCCCCATTTACTTTGACATTACTGGCTTGGGCATTCACGATCTAGGTTTACTCTGAGATATTCAAATGGCTTAACACACTACTGACGCCACAACATCCTGCCCTTCAACCCCTTCGTCTGTTTATACTGTCACTAATATCACCAGCCTCCTCTAGGCCCTTGCCAACTCCGTGACATCGGTCCGGGCTACAATCTGGCTCAGCCTACCAAAATACGAGTGGACACCAGAAGATACCATAGCGATCAGACGGAAGCAGCAGATACGCTGACCTCGGCGTTTCCTTCAGGAACGGCGTTTAGTCAACTGGCCAGTCGTACTGAGCTACAGCCTGACCAGTTTTCTGCCGGCGGTTCGTACCATGACCTCTGAGTGGATGACATGTTGTATAAGAAAGACGCTGCTTTATTACCCAGATATAGAAGAGCCGTTCCACATTTAACGCTCTCTAAAATCTTAAGCTCTGACCAGTAAACCCACGAATGCCTTAATTGTACAGAGGGTGAAATATATTATTGCTACATACAATTTTGCATACATTGATTTCAAACTTTCTGAGTGCCACGCTCCTTGACAAGAAGCCTCCTCACATAAAGCATGATGATACTGCTCCCACACAGCATGGTCTGAGGGGTCATTCAGCTGATGGTGACCTGTACAGTTATTCACTTACCGCGGAGAAGGCGATTGGCCGAATCCACTCAAAATTGGCAGTCAAGAGAGCTCCCTGTGCTGGACCTGAGCCCAGACAACCAAAACTTCCTATGGCTAACGCAAGGCCAGTACGAGCACTGTCCGTGAATTGCGTCAGGGAGGTTACCAATAGTATCTAGTGGTCGCTTACCCTGCCTCTTGTGGGCTACGAGCCATGGAAGCCCATCCAGCAATAGACAAGGAAAGTACTGGAGATTACAATTAGCTTCCCAAGTGACAACATCAGATACTATTTACCAGCTCCAGAGAAGAAGCCGTATAGTACGCTAACGGCGATGAGGCTAGATGTGCTGTTTCTATTTTCCGACAATTCTGTCAAGCCAGGGTCGGTCCAGTATCATCATGTAAATGACTTACACTCCAAGTACCGCCCAAATTGTGGCAGAAGTCATGATACCAACAGGTCCTTGCATGGTCCATGGCCCGAACCGATCCGCAAATAGATTCCCCCCAACACGGCCAAAGGCACTGGAAGCATTAACGATTGCGAGCTGTAACGGAAGTCATTAATTTAAGTATAGTCAGCGACTGAGCAACCTACCGAATAGAAGGCTAATGTATGCCCCACACCATGCTGGACTGCATAGAGCTGGAGATAGAAGACTGGAACAATCGTTCAAGGTCGAATATATCAGAAGGCATATTTAATGCCTCACTGGGAAAGTAACAGCCGAAAAGGGCAATGATACATCTGTTGCATCTCCGGTTCAGTCTAAGGAAACCGAGAGTAAAAAATAGACTGACGCTAGCAATCCTATCACATATGGCACATCTTTGAAGAAGCTGGCGATATCTGGGGGGGGCCGCTTGGCTCGAATCTCTTTCATAATCGGGTTCATCCTCATGAGTGCATTGGCGACGACTAAACATCCGAGCACGATGTATGCGGTGGCGCGCACGGCTTGCGCAAATCCAATTTTTGGAATCAAGTGGCTGAGAACACATAATTATCAGAGTAATTTCGGAGTCCGGAGACCTCACTTTAACACTACGGGGTGTGGTCAGAGATACAGCCGAGAGTCATATTAATCCACACAACTTATCGGGAACACAACTGCACCGACGGAGCTGCCAGTTAGTGCAATGCCTGAAGCCAGTGCTCGGCGTTTCTCAAAGTGTTGCACCAGTATACTGAGTGACGGTACAAAGGTGAGTCCAAGGCCAAGACCCATACCTACACCCTGGCTGAGGAAAATCTATGTAATGAACGGAAGTCAGTGTTTAATATAATTGCATTGTCCTTTCACGGAACCTGGTAGTAGTGATGTGGCTTGCACAATGAAAGCATGAAGAGGCTGTCCGACACATAATCAGCTTGTCACTACTAGTAGCCGTAGATTCAGGTCAGGAATTGATATACTCACGAGAAGCTGAAGATCACAGAACCAGCAGCCACCACGGAGTGGAAGTATCCCACGTCAAGCAGTTTTCCGGACACAAGCCCAACTGCAAACGGCATCGCTAATTGTAAGCTACCAATCCAACTAAACAGTATCGAAAGTCAACAAATCGTCGTAGATCACACTACAACATATAATAGATAACTTACGCGATTCTGCTGGGAAGGTTGTCGGACAAGTATATTCGAGTATAGAAGTCTATGGGTGAGCGGTGAGCTCCACTACAGACCAAAGCATAATGGACGGATCCACCTTGATATACGCCGAACGAGTTGAGATAGCTTTGTTAGCCTCAGTAGAGAGCAAGGTATTGGGTGAAATATGGCCACTGACCCGAATGTAGCGAGCATCATAAACCAACTTAAACAGAAGATCAGGCAATAGTTTCAAGTGTGTGAGCCCAAACTTACGAGCCAGCCACAGTACACCATGCTCTTGTTCCCCCGTCTGGAATTTGTGGTTTCACTGCTTTCGAGGAGTCGTCCTCCGCCTTGGAAGAAACGGATGGGGTGTCATTCATGGCGTTCATTTGGAAACAAAAAAATGTGACGGTGCCTAGAGTCAGAGGGGGGCCAAAAGAAGAACAATCAGCAGGAGAGTGCATTTATATATGTTCTGAACAACTAGTGTATCAATGATTGATCCATCCAAGCATATTATCACGGGCGGTCGCAGCGGGCATAGAGTTAGACTACCGGCACAGGACCAAATCTCCTGCTATCACTAGATGGTTCACAAGAGATGCCGCTGACGCTTCCCGGGCAACCTCCGCCGCCCGTGAGAGGACGTAACTCAAAAGGTCGCTGGATTCACGGAGTGATGATCAGCATATCACAGAATCTTCTGTGAATAGAAGAGGAAAAAGACCACCAGAATGGAAGACCAGTATGTGAGGGATCATGGGAAGGTAATATTGGCTAAGAAGCCAAGGACGTCACGGTACAAGTTCAGCTGTAACGTAACAGGCTGGAGCCGATCTTCCGTAGAACATGAGGGTGACTGTGTGTTACACATATTGATATAGCCCAACTTGAGCATGTGCGGCCACGGCTGCGGGCGATGGTAGAAATAGAATAGAAACAGTGGTGTGCCAAGACTCTCATCGGCGGAGCTCCTAGTACGTAACTTGTGCGTGGCCAATTCGCCTAACAAACCTACAAAGTACATAGGTAGGAGGCCTGGCGATAGCAATGAGGTTTAAAAACGTCCGCGGTGAGATGCTGTCGTATTTCATGTGCTTTAGGATGTTGATGAAAGTTGGATCCGATGCTTCGGAAGAACTTCAACTTGTCTGTATGAAGACCTCTGATGACTTGAGATATCAGTTCTACATAGATGGCTTCGAATGAATTGACTTTGCATACTTGGGGTGTATAGGAGTCATATATGCTCCACGACCCGCACGCGCCGGAAGCATTTTACTTACACGCGCCTTCGTAAAAGTAGTGTCAATGATACCCGAAAAGCTATCACTGTAGATGTTCTCAAACAACATGTGGGATCGATTGGGCGGACATTTTGAGGGGGTTGGCTTAACAAAGTAGTGTACAGCACGTTCCTGGGCCTGAATACTCCTTGTGTCGTGAGGGAATTAGACTTCTAACTTTAAATCCGACGACCAAGCAATATTCAACAACGGACCTTTTAAAGACATTCATTCCCACGATCTTCAACAAAACAATTATTGTTTCTCCATTCCTTTTCAAGCTTTACACGACTTGGAAGCTTCAGCGCCAAGCTTCCAAGAATTTTGGAATTTCGAAACTTCTGGACTCCAGACCACAAGACCTCGGTGCCTCACTCCAAAAATCTATTTACGTCCACTAGACATTAGATACTCATTCAGACGCTTGAGTGTGGTTCGTGCAGGGTTGAGACCAGGACGACAAGAAATAATCCACTCTAGGCAGGTCCGTATTCGTGCCTTGTCCGTATGAGGGATCGCTACACCCCCCTTTACCACCTCTTCCACACTTATTTCCTGGGAGGCGCTGGCTCCACCTGACTTTTCGTTATCCTCCAGTTCACTGATTGGCCGAGAATCACTCATGGCAGCTCGTACATCCCCGCCGTCGTCGAAGAAGATGACTAGAGCGGCTAGTACAACTGCCACACCTTCATCGCCTACACCCCCGTCATCTTGTGGGTTTTCTCTGCCACAGACGACACAAATATCGCGCCCCAATCGGAGGTGCATGTCTATGAATGGAAGAGCACGAGGGAGGATGATGTGTGCAAGGTGTGTCTTGATACGGGGTGCAAGGGGAATAACGAGCATCGGTGCTTGTTTTATAGACGTGCCAACCGTTTTTGAAGATGTGGGCATGAGAATATACGCGACATTCTCGTCCTCGCTCGTTCGATCGAAATCAGTAAAAGTGCAGAATGCCATGCGATCATAGACTTTGCTGATTTTAGAAATCCGGTTACCCTCTCCCAAGTCGTAAGAGGAACCAGTGCCGGACGACGCATGGCTTTTAACTAGCTCTGGAAGGTCGGAACGAGTAGCGGCCAAGAGCTCAGACATATGGCGCCAAAAATGTGCAGGCGTTAAACCCTATGTCAACGAATTAGCACCGGGATTCGAAGGAACGACTAGAAGGATTTACCATGCCCCAAAGTTCATGGTCATCACCCGACCCTTGAATGTACGCAAAGCCAGCAGGACGGCGCGAATCGTCGTTCAGCCGCGAGGCAGAGATGCATATGATAGGGAGGAACAGTGGAGGGTCATTATTTTGCAAGACTGGGAAAGTTGTCGTTGCTGGAGTTATCCACAGAGGCCGAAGTGGCGCGGGTAGGGGTGGAAGTTCGAAAGAAGATTTCTGAGTAGAACACATGAACGTTGAAACAAACAAAAAAGAAGATATGGATTTGGCACATACGTAAAGAGCTTGTGCCCATGCGTCGAGACGCAATTCAATCTGGTGATGCTCTTGTTCACTGACAGTTCCAGGTGGTGTGTAGAGAGCTGTGTCCCAGGTGGCCCTCTCTGGACTTGGGAAACGAAGTAAAATGGCTCGGTTGATCACGGTACACCATATAGGTACTGTTTTTGATAGCGCATCTGGAATCCGTTTACCTGCACGGGTAGAGTCCACGAGGAGAATGCTAATTTGCAGGTGTCAGCCAAAGACAAAAGTAGCAATGTTCAGACGCGCCCTTTGTGTTGTACGATAAATGCGAGGAGATGAAGATTTGATCGACGCAGATTGAAACTCCAGTTGTTGAAATGTCCGTCAGTGGACTTGAAGTATGCCGGGACATTTGAGGCAATGGTAGGATCAGTGTACCACGCGCCACATCGTAGATTGGGAACCAGCGGTATTTCTGGGTAGAATTCGCGGACATGAGTGACAAACTTGGAATCCTCCGCTATTGAATGCAGGCGGTTATATATGTCCAGAGACTCTCTACGAAGGGCTTGCAAAACGGAGGAAGGTGTGTCCATTTTTTGAATCTCGTGCTTATCTAAACCTCCAGTGATTCTTATCTAATCACAACGATGTTGATTCCTTTTTTCGATGGCTGCCTCGAGCTTGTCGTACGCAATTCACCTCCTCTCTTTCCCTGATGCTCCAGAAAATCCGTGCTCATTACTGGTTGACAAGCGTATACTCCCACATCTGCCCAAACCAGAGGCTCCTCCCCGTTCCACACCACTTGATATACACGGAGCGCCATGCTTTGAGATCAGACATGCTGGTGAAGACAAGGGGTTAGGAATGTTTGCGACGCGTCATATACCAGCCGGCGCTCTGATACTCGTAGACCATCCAACAATCCTGACTCCCTCCAAGGTATTGCTGACCCATGAGGCGCGGTCTTCTCTCTACCAGGACTTGTTCACAGCACTTCCTAAACACCGGCGGGATGAGTTGCGCACGATGTCAAATTCTCGAAGCCCAGAAGAATGCGATACTCAGGAAGAAGGGATCTCTCGGACAAATGGCACAGCCGTTGAACTTGGTCTTCCTGATGAGATCGAGGCTGAAGGGCGTGAGTATGGCGCCGTCTTCTTAACTATAAACCGCAGTAATCACAGGTTAGCTGGTTCATCGATCTTTAGTCCCTTCGTTGTCTCAAAGGCCAAATAGCTGCGGACCGAACGCTGCACACAAATGGGATCTTAGATCGTTCTCTTCCTCCCTCTATGCACTCCGCCCCATTGAACCCTCAGAAGAAATAACCATGATATACACGGATGTAATGCAACCTCGTCGGGAGAGGCGTGCGCACCTCTTGTCACATTATGGTTTTCTATGTCAATGCAAGTTTTGCACACTTCACTCTCCCAAGGACGAAGAATCTGACTCGACCAGAGCTGCCCTACGTGACTGGAGACATACACGTCCAACTTTTACGGGATGGGCAACAGATCTTTGTCGGCCAGATGACTTCGTGCTGAACTCACACATGGATGCTCTCGCCTTGATTGAGAAGGAGGGCTTGCAAGGTATGGCGAGCGCGTTTGTACGCGAGGTGTGCCTTTGTTGGGCGATGTTGGGCGACGATGAGAAGTTTAGACAATGGGCGAAGGAGTTGGAGACGTTATGTGATATAAGAGATCCGCAGACAGCCCAAGAAGTGAGACAATGGTTGGGCGATCCGAAAAGGAGGGTACCAAAGTGGGGTTGGAGGAAAAAACAAAGGTTACGTGAGTAGTAACCAACTTGGTTCCATTCCATTGCTGATGATCGCGCAGAACTAAGTAGAAAGAAAGCTTTCGAAGAAACACCACCTTCACCAGAGTCCTACTATTCCCCACTGATGTTTTGATTCTCCGCTTGGCTGGAATGCATTGCTATCCAGAAATAATGTCAGAGAAGTGAGATATGGTGGACGGGTCAAAGCGGCATACCACTCACATACTTGGTAACCGAGTCGCTGTACTCTTAACAATAAACTCGGGTATGCAAACCAGAGCAGGATGCTACTACACGTTTCTGATAGTCCTGAGTACTGGCTACCGGAGTGTGCGAACTTTCACAGGTTCATAGTACCGGTGGAAGACATCGCGTCTTTCTAACTTTGCGAGATTTAAACATAGTCAGAGATTTTCTGAACAGAAAAAGAGTGAACAGGCGGCAATTGCAAGTGGTAGGGCGTACGCGACTGTGACGACGCGACATGGGCCACATGACTGGACCCACATTTAGAACAAATTTATTTGTCATTGTAGTGGCAAGGCGTCTATACAGAACCGGACTGGCGCTTCCCCAATCAGTACAAGCATCCACTGTTGGCACCAAGCATTATTGTAATCATCGACATTCGAAGGGTCAAGTGGCCTCATTCACCGCTGCTCGCACATGAACCTCCAGATATCCAATGAAAAAGTCCAATCGCCCTGCTGATCATGAAGCTGAGGTGTGTACTTAGCTTGTACACTTTCAAAACCCAAGAGAATCACATCAATTTTCATCAATTTCACAGCTGACTTATTCCAAAGCTGCCAAGGCCGAGCTATCGCGCGACTATGATCTTGCATTTCGCTTATATGTTAAATCGGCAGAACTTTACCTTCATCTGAGCCGTTCTGGGACTACTCAAACGACAGGATCGAAGTGGAAGGCCAGTGCTGGGAAAGCTTTGCAGAGGGCAGAGAAGATCAAGGCATTCGTGGACAAGCAGAAGACGCCCATTAGTCTCGATACGGGTTCTGGGACACCTAGCTCCGAGTCCCCCTTCAATCTTACGCCAATTGGGATCGACTATTTTTCTGCTCGTATGTCAATGTCAGCTTCGTCTTCTAGAACAGACTAATAATAACACCTTCTTTATTTGTTCTCTTACGACACAGATGAGCAATCTCACGTCCTGCAGAAGGGAGCATCAGTGAATGGACAGTCGTTTTATATATGGGATGATGTTTCGGCGCATAATATTGATTTCCATACCTCGACGCTGTACGAGTATGTGATGTTTGTGCTTTCCGAAAAGCTGTATTTATTGTTTCTAGGGACCCAAAGGGCCAGCCAAAGCTGTCGCCAGAACAAGCCAGAGTGCATCCAATTTGGCGTCGCCCCTCATCAACTCACTCGAACATCAGCCATAGCCAAATTCTTCCTCAGGAAATCCTCCAGCATATTGTGACAGACTGTTCTGTTTGTGCATCCATATCCGTCTGCCTGGAACATTCTCGACGGTTTGGCTCGAAAGTAAGTGTGATAGATGTTCTTTTCGCGGTGGAGCTCCCTGCTAAAGTCCTCTTGGTTTGAAGTTGGCACAAGCAGCAGTATTTCGCGTCACCAAACAGGGTTCCTCCACGTCAGACCAAGTGGCATACTTGGAAGGCAGGTATGATATCAAGATCTTATTTAACGGAGCTTGGCGACGTGTAGGGCTTCGTGCCGTCTATCTCAAGACCAAGAGCACTGACATACTTTCCTCCAGATCAGTGAGATTTTGTTAACTCCTCGTTCCCAAAAACAAGCCTAAGAAAGTCGCCCAGTTATCGATGATCGACTACCATACCACCCTGTTGATGGTACACTTATGTGCATGTCCGTACTTCCACAGAAAGACGACCCATACAAATCGCACAGGCTGTGGCCTAGTTTCCTTGAGAAAGGCGTATGTTTCTTTTTCCGACTAGCTTGCAACTTTTCCTTACATTATCTGTATGAAGTATATGAAGCTTATGGGGGGATATGATTTTCCTGGGTCGTTCGTATATATTGCATTTCTACAGAAACTTCCCCTGTTTATGACCGTGGGCATACAGAAATTCTAGCATCGACCTCCAGTAAGTCGCTGCCCCTGTATGCTGTATGTAATATTTCAAGTAATGACTTCATGCCATCAGTGCCATCGCAGGTTGGATTCCAGAACATATCGAACTCAAAGGGTATAAGAAGCGATTAAATAATTTTGTTATATCCTCTGATTTTTTTCGAACGTTTCAAACCGACAGTTCAGGATTTGAACGCGAGAAAACATGGGAAAGGCTCCTGGATGCATTTACGAAGGGTATGGAAAACATATCAATCCATACTTGATAACTAAATTCCAATCTATCTAGGGCTTTGTGTGCTTACATTAGGCACTGGGACAAATCCCAAAATTTCCTGGGGCGATGTTCAGCTTCTGCCCTCACATAGCTATGCTGTCATTGGCATGTCTTCTCCCCCATTATTTTGTGACTTCACTAACACTGGTTATCAGACGTATGTGAGCTGGATGGAGAAAGAACCCTATCCGTCCTAGATACGTGGGTTCACTCTAACCATGAGACTCGTGTCAAAGAGCCATCTAGTAAGCTGTTGCGACCGTTTCGACAAGCCAATAGCTGATGCAAGTAGGAGTGTTGAGGGTTCCCTGGTTGGATGTATTGAACATCTTTGACGGTGTGTATCTCAGTTGGGACCCTTCCAGGTGGTCAAATCGCTTGACCTTTCACGGGTTCGTTACATCTGTCATCTGTATCCTGGGATTTCGACCTACTCTCATATAGGATGTGGAGACATGGAGGCAAAAATGAGGAATGTTGGTATTGCCATCCGCCATTCTTTTCCTTGTTAACGTCATTCTTGCCATGAAGCAACTACTCGACAAATATGTCTTCACTTTACAAAGCGGAAATCTATGGTTGAAGATGACATCTGGATACTACTAACGCGCCACGTAGCGGATTCGAGTCGCGTGTCGGACTTCATCTCGTTAAAGGTAGAAGTGGAAGATGATTTGCATAATCGGTCTTTCGCTGTTGACCAGACGACAATTGCAGCTAAGGTAGGTCTGCTTACTCTTTCGTAATTTCCTGGTCACGAATAATTGCACAGGGCAATTACACTAACAGCACGCACATCCTAGTGAGCCACAATTGACGCCATAGTAACATAATGACGCTGAACGGTTTCAAAGGTTCGAACAACAGTACCTGGATCACAGCCCTCAGGGATTTTGTCTACATTCGCATCGTATGACGGTGACGGAACGGAAACCGGGTTCACTCTCAGTGCCTACGCCAGCTCAGAATTTGAGATATCATGGGACGAGACAGTTCCAACACCACCGTTCACGAAAAAGGTGTGGAACAGCCCGTTAACCTTTTCTTCCTCTCAAATATGGGGTACAGATCGAGGGTGTCCTGACAAGCAAAACTGCCGGTGGCAATTGCACATACCCGACGTTCATGTTAAATCCCCAATACCATCTCCAAATACATCCTCAGAGAGGGGCGGCGTCCATGTTACAAGGAATGAGGAAGGCAAGCGTGGCTCTTACGATGCTTACCAGTAGAGATATACCCATCAACATAGCGCTGGCATACTCCCAAGGTGGAAGAATAGATGAGTAAGTCTGATATTCATATTTCTATCTAAAATGCACATGTAATGTGAAACTACGTAGATTAGCGGAGAGTGAGCTCATGGCGAGTTCAGGGGCATACAATTATGGGTTGGCGCGATTAAGAAAGGAAGTATCTCGTGAGTCACTTCAGTTCCACCTCCCGACGAGCTCTTCATGCATTGTAACCTTTAGCTGGGGACTACACCGTGATACTTTCAGCCTTCGAACCAAATCACATGGGGCCATTTTCCTTGAAAGCCGATAGCTCACAGCCATTCGATCTTATACCAATACCCCAAGAAGATGCAGGTATGTATACGACCATCATACGTGGTGCATGGTATGCGGTCATATTCCTCCTGTACACAGTTATGTTAACCTCTGCAGGACGTCAACAACGGCTGTGGGTGGCCCAACCTCCGCTTACTATTCTAGGAACCCAACATTCGAGATCGAGATCCCATCCTTCACCCAACTCAAGTAAGTTTCTCATTGTATACGTTCTCGCCATTCTTTTATCATTTATGTTCTGTAGGCTGCGCTTACAGCTTCTCCGCCCATTCACCCCAACCTTACTCAATGTTACGATATTCCCGATGTCTACAGATGGTTCTCTGGGACATCACGTTGCAACTTCTGGAGCATACAACGACGGTATCTCAGGAGTAGTTACGCCTCAGCTCTCTTTCGGTGCAGGGAAGTATTGGGTTGTGCCTTCGACCTATAACCCAGGGGTTGAGATTGGCTTCCAGCTGTTCATTTATAGCTCTATAGCTGGGGTGAAGGCGACGCAGAGAACAGAGTCTTAGCCTTGGTAACTGCAATGAAAGTTGTTTCCCCCATATCGTTAAGATTGGCCAGATAGTAAAATAGCCACAAAACTAGTCTTCGCGAATCAAGTTCGTGAATGATGGTTGCTCCGAGCCATGCCCTGGCGACATGATTAAGCTTAGACAATCTGAGGCTTGAAATGTTAAAGGCATCTTGAGTCATAGTTTCATAGGGCATACTAAATTCTGCTCTAAATATAATACAATTTAGGCCAGCAACCAGGCGGTACGATGTAAAAAAGATCATGTCAAAGGTCACGTACAACGCGGTAAAGTAATTATAGACTGAATCGGCTTGGCGATTTCAGCTTTGCGCCGTCCCATATACTGAGCAGGAAGGTTTGACGTTGTGTCTCTCGAGGCTTCTCATCCAAGGGTACATTGAGCAATGTTGAGTCTGGCCGTTCCTTGCGAGAAAAAGGCTCTTTGAAGATTCGGTGCTGGAGAAATGCCAATATGGGGCTGGAAGGGAGATGTCAATCGAAACCACGGGTGATACAAAGGAAATGAAGGCTTACGTGAGACTTAAGGACACTGCTAACAAGATCTGGGTTGCGAGTGGTGGTGTGTACCCTCCAACGACAATGTCCTGGTGTATCGTGATCAGTTAAAAAAGGACAGAGAGCAAGATAAAATACTCCTCACCAGAGCATGAGAGGCGTTCCTATCAAAAAGGAACCTCAGACCACGACTTGTACCAGACTGTCGATTCAGAACAAGGTCGATACCAAGGAAGATAAGGAATGTCCCAACGGAGGCAGATCCCAGAAGCTAGAGAAGGTAAGAGGGTTAGGCATAGTACATTCCCAACATGGACGGTGGCGGTAATTTCAACTCACTATTCCAGCTCTCCGAGTCTTCTGCATTACCATCAAAATGCCACCCAAAGCGCCCATCAATGCAACCACAATCCAGCTGACAGGAAATAGAGAATCCCCAGAAATTAGCAGGCCATCTTTAATTATCATAATGCGGATTCCAAAAGCCAAACCGCCAGTGATCCCTAAAAGAGTTACACCCGCTGCGCGCCCAATTTCAAATAGCCCAAGGACAAAACCGAGGAAAAAGAAGCCTAGTACAATGGCTGTAAGAAGGAGGTCGGAAACACCGACATTATTAACGGAGTTGTTGAATGCGGCCCAAGCTGTAAATGAAAATGAAGGATGATCAGGAATGTGGCGCTACTTTGATAACTACAAGAAAACATACAGCAAACGGCCGCGGACAGGCCAATTCCAACGCCGGTAGTGAGCCTCCAACCTCGAATACCCGCAAAAGCCATAGGAACACCGATTATGAAACAGAACGCGAGCCAGATGATGGCTGCAACATCAAAACCCGTACCGCCACCGTCCGATGCAACACCCTGTGGAATAATTTGATGCGAGTCTGGGTTGAAAACTTGTGGTTCTCCAGTCGCATTGTTGATGACGAATTTTCGAGGTAGCACGAAGTTAAAGTGAGGCGTCATGGACGACGAAAGGGGTAGCGCTAGGACGTTTGGGCTGAAAAGTCCCCATAATATCCAATATATGAGGGGGAGGCGGATTAGGGCTGCCGCCATGACAGCAAAGAACGTGAAAAAGAATGTGACGGGTGATAAAATGAGAGACGACGAGACCTTCAGGAGAATGCTCCTAAAAATCTCGGATGTCGCAGCAGATGCGGGTGTCGGTTTGTTGTGGATAGACCAGGATGGGGCTCTGGTGTTCAACGTTCAACACACAGTACAAAAGGAAAAAAGAAAAAGAAAAAAGCAGAGCCTGTGGAAGACGAGATCAGAGAGGGTGAGCCGCGATCTAGACATGCACATGGACATTAGCAGTCACGTCACTGGCACCTGTTGGGTTGACAACAAAAGCATCGACAAGCATGATCACGCCGCACAAAATGATGTTCGATCTGTCTTCACCCTGAATGTGTCCATGCACTTCCTTTGGCAGTTGGTTTGACCACCATAGACGGAAAGAGAAAAAGGGCGAGCAGCTGATTCCCTCCATAGTAATTAGACCTCAAGTTTTTGAAAGGAAAAAGGATTTCGAGGGCAAAAGTGATAATCAAATTTAATGATCAGGGTTACAGTATGATTGTAAAAATAGACAAATATCACCCACGCATGGATCCACACAGATAGCAATTACATGGAGTGTCAAGCATCATGCATCAGCAGTTACCCTACATCGCGAGTCAGCGAGGGGAGAATGAATTCCAAATGCTGTAATTCTCAGAGGTCGAACTTGGAGCTTAAGCGTTCATTACGGCAGTGGATGTTCAGGCGTGGCGTTTCCGCCATTTCGATTGCAACGCTCGGGAATCGGAGCTGTGTGAGTGTTGAAATCAGTAAGCGAATTGTTCCTAACTCCACGATAAGAGAATTGAAATAAATGCTCAGTGCTGCATTGCAGACTTGGCTGTGATCTCCTATCTCCAACGCCCAAAGCAACCCCAGAACAATTAGTAGAACACAACGAGAATCACTCGTATCCCCTCAAACAGAGGCCCCGCTCCAACTTTTTATGCTCGTAACCACACGCCACAAGCGGTGCTTTCCAGCTTGGACACTTATAGCAAGCACATTGGATATTCGTTCAATATTTTTTAACCACATCTAGAGACCACCCAGGGCAGAGTAGATTGTAATTTCTGCCAGGGCTCGGCTAGATGAACGCAGAGCCTGCGACTTGACGCAGTGGTCGAATCGCAGGCCTGATTTTAAGACTCTGCCTTTGCTGCCAGGCCGTTCGTCTCGAGACCCAAGGCAGCCTAATGTGAAATAGAGTCTGAATGTTTGTCTGGCCTTACGATATACCACGGGGGAGCTCGAGATGGCACATAGAGAATACAGACACTTTCAGGGCTCGGGTACCCAGAGAGGAAGAGATTCGTGGTTCTGAATCGTAGTGGGGTGGTGTGCGGGAGTCGAACCTTTTACTACGA
Organism: Myochromella boudieri; assembly: GCA_018221655.1. NCBI lineage: Eukaryota > Fungi > Basidiomycota > Agaricomycetes > Agaricales > Lyophyllaceae > Myochromella > Myochromella boudieri. The sequence continues at coordinate 18,352 of JABCKU010008140.1, forward strand.
CATCTTTGCAAGTTGAAACAGAGGGAATAGACTCACTTTCAAGGCTTGAATGGGTTTGAATGGTATTGAGGATGTGTGTTGAGATCGTGAACGGTGAAGGGCTAAAAATGATTTGGACAGCACCAAAGGCGTGGGTATTGGATTAGTCATCATTTTCTCCACTACACGTCGACAACGTCAACGAATTTATCCAAGCGTATTCCACGTTTCACTCGCCATTTCCCTGTCTGACAGCGAATTCTTTTCCAACATGGCCATGAATGTATTCCGGCTACTGGGTGCGCTGCTCATCACCTAAACTTTGGTCTACGCGGGTTCTGACGTTATGTGCAGGTGACTTGTCGCATTTGGCATCCATCCTCATTCTACTGCACAAAATACAGACATCACGCTCATGTCGAGGTTAGTCTATTACTGTTGGATACTTCAAAGTACAATGGCGGGGAGCATGTTGAGCTAATTGGAGGGGCCGTTGTGAGTTACAGTTTAGTCTAATGACGTTACTTCCAGGTATTTCGTTCAAGACACAAGCACTCTACGTGGCCGTATTCGTAACGCGTTACCCCGACCTCCTTTGGCGATTCATTTCCTTCTACAACTCCGTTATGAAACTTTTCTTCATCTCCAGCAGCTGCTACATCCTATACCTCATGCGCTACCGTTTTCGGTCAGCCTCCACCCAACTAAGATCCGAGGTTTAAGCACTGACACGACGTTCTTGCAGACCAACACATGACCCTTCGATTGACACGTTCAAAGTTGAATACCTCGCCGGTCCATGCTTCATTCTTGGCCTCATCTTTAACTATGGCTTCAACTTTACGGAGATCCTGTGGTCATTCTCCATCTTCTTAGAGTCTGTCGCCATTTTACCACAGCTGTTCATGCTACAACGTACAGGAGAGGCAGAAACAATCACAACACACTACCTCGCCGCTTTGGGCATATACCGAGCGCTCTACATTCCTAATTGGATATATCGGTAAACTCAGGTCTCGCTTTTCCATTGAGTACAATCTAATCTTCTGTGAAAGGTATTTCACGGAGAGTGGCGTCGTGGATCCCATTGCTGTGATTGCTGGACTTGTACAGACGGGGCTATACCTTGACTTCTTCTATGTTTATTTCACGAAGTGCGTTTTCCCTTCTTCGTCTTCTTTTGCACTGACGGATGCGATCCACGCCTGTACAGAGTACTCCAGGGTCAGAAATTCGAACTACCTGCATAATTTTAGCACGTCTGCATGTAATATGTTAGGAGTGGGAGATCGTAAGGAAGGATCGCGTAGAGTGCCATTAGAAGCCTGTGGCCTTCGTAATTTCACGCTGCTCTTGCACTTTCCTGTATACATAAACCCTACTGCGAAGTCTCAGGGATTGCTCTGTGAAGTGTAGTTAAAGTATGTACAGTATGGGCAGACTTGAACTTCATAGAAATATGTTACAAGCGTGATATAATAACTGGCCTTGCCAGTTCGGGATCCAACATATCCAGATGCCTATCAGTAAGCTGTGCGCAGCGTTGTGCTTCCTTATGCCAACGCTTCGACACGAAATCTGTCGTAGGTTCCTGAACTCGTACAAGTAAAAATACGTCTGCCATCTGTTCCTCAGAGTATGAGACAGATGCCAACGGGATAGGTATGCCTAGACAAGAGATCATTTAAGACATTGTTATATTAGTAGCTATCTTGACTGCTTACTGGTTTTTTCTGGTTGTTTCCCTTGAAGAGCGATTAGAGAGTTTACGGTATATGTCTTGGATTCGGCGATTGAACCCGTAGAGTACTTTAGAGGGAAGAATGTATGTTGTTCGATGAAAAATTGAATTATGTCAGTCCCTAAGACAGGTCCCATTCTTGAAGATGTTCAGGTTGATATGATCTGATAAGATAAAACAGACCAGCACTTACTGTCGTGTGTTCTCGTGCCAGGTAGAGCCACCTTCGAGCGCTGAATCCGTGTGGCGCTCAAAATCTCTACTGCCTTCACAGGTGACTCGTACTCTACGTTTAACGATGCCGCGTGCAAGTTTCGATGGGTTTGGTAGGCCGTGGGCAGAGTCAACTGAATGGGAAACATGAGTTACATAGGCGGACGGAGAGTATACGACTATGAGTTTACTGACTGTGGAATTGGATGTTCAATTTGATGGCTTCTGTATCCCTAAGCCGCAAAGTTTAGACGTCGTAGTGAGGGGAGAATCACCAATTGCTCACTCTTTTGGCATCGCAGGTGGACTTGGGATTGTTGGGTGCATCGTTATTGACTGAGTTTCTGACATCGGGGAGGGATTTCGTTCTCGAGATATAAAATGGAAGGCACTGTATTTTATAATGCCGTAAGTGCTGTGAGCTGTGGAACCGTGATAGCCGCTTCCACAGCAGTCGTTAGACAGGATACTTATATGAACGGAGTAAACGTGATGATGTTTTGAGAAGGGCACACAGCATGTCCGTTCTGAGGCTGACACTGAAAAAACGCTCATGGCACGTTTCTTCCGAAGAGCCCAAGGAACCCTTGTCATAGAGTATCATATTCCAGATGGAATTCAAGAAACAAAGCTGTCGCCAAGTACAACAAATATTCTTGGCCCGCAGCCATGGAGGATCTGGCTGGGCTAATCTGAGGAGAGTGGTGTGTTGGGGGTGACGACGAATCGGAATGGGTCATGGTGTGGTTATCACGTGACTACCATCACGGAGCCCAGTCCCAGTTACTACTGACAGCAAAATCTTACCTGGTTCTTCTACCATCTATAGCGCTCTGCGCTCCTGACGCAGCTATCTGTATTTCCAACTACTCTAGACGTTTGTTTTTATCTCTTTGAACGGCACCACAGCCATGTTGTCACGTTTGACAAGCGTGTTCTCTATATCCGTCATCGTCTATGGATTCCTGCTTGGGCTTGTACACGCAGAAGAAGACAAATTACGAATAGGGAACGAAACTATTGACAGAGTGAGTGATACCCGTTTTTTCAAAAACGGTGTTCTTCCTCCATTGAGGGTGGCCGTATCAGGGCCAGCAGTTCTTTCGTATAAACTCGTGGTTCACATTTCAATCTAACACATCATCACACTGCAGACAGTGCAACTACGAACTCATTCGATATACGCGCCATACATCGACCAAGACCTGCAAAATAGGTGCGTCCTTATTGTTACCTTACCCGAAATTCCAATCCTTACGCAGTTATTGGACATACGAAGATGGTGGGACTTCGGTGCGGATGCTTATGTGGTGCGTATCTACGCCACCTATCCAATTAACTGGCAGGGCTCACTATTCTTATAGAATACGAACAAGCACATTCGCCTCACCCAAAATCGACCGTCTCAAATGGTGTTTGACTTGTGATGGTATCTTTTATTCACGGAACTCATCACCTTTTCAGGGATGGCTGTGGTCACGATTAGGCCTTACGGCGGCCAATTTCGTGATTGAAGTTGAATTCAAGGTGTGAAACATTGTCTCTTGTACGGTTCACTGTTGACACCTTGACAGGTTTCTGGGGACTCAAGCCATCTTTTTGGTGACGGGCTCGCAATGTGGCTAACGAAGGATCGTGCCATAGAAGGGCCAGTTTTCGGTAATGGAGGTATGCCATCATTTCTGTGTTCAGTTACCTGTCCAACTCACCCAATCTATCACACAGACAAATTTGAGGGTCTTGGGATATTTTTGGATACGTGCGTGTCTACGAGCCTGTGTGACTCTGGCTTGTAACTCATCAATTTCTCTAGCTACGCAAACGGTCGTCACTCATACTCCTTTCCCCGCATAAACGCTATGCTGGGAGACGGAAAGACGAACTATGATGTGGGCGATGACGGGGAGCCTCAGGCTATTGGTGGTTGCTCAGTGAGCGAAGCTTCTATTGGCCGTCTCGAATTACCTCATCATTGTGCACATCATAGGCCAACTTCCGTCGTACGAATGTTGCAACGAAATTGAAACTTACATATGTCAAGGACAAATTCCTCGATGTGCGTTCTTTCCCTTCATGAGCATGCTGTCTCACCTTATCATGCGGTCATACCTAAAGGTCAAGCTTCAACACAAAGCATGTCCGTGACTGGTTCCGATGTCCTTTTATATAACCATCTCACTTGACACGAATATCAAATTGTAGGGGATGACTGGACGGATTGTTTCCATGTCAAGAATGTGTCACTACCACCCAACCCATATCTGGGGTTCTCGGCCATGACGGGGGATGTAAGCGATGCTCATGAGTACGTTTCCTCTTTCCCTTAACCTACCTTTTTTTATATTACTAACAATCTCGCCAGCATCATTACAGTAACGACACATTCTGCCATCCTTGTGCAGCCAGAGACAACCAAGAAAAAGAAGAAGGGCATCTTCACCAGTACCTCGGGAGCCGATGGAGAAAGTGGTTCATGGCTCGGCTTCTTTTTCAAGCTGTTCCTCTTAGCTGGCGTATGTGCGGGTGGCTACTACGGATATCAGGAATATCGGAGACGGCAGATGTACGGTGGTGGTGGCAACTATGGCATGGGTCGTGGAGGTGGCTTTGGCGGTGGCGGATTCGGTGGCGGCGGCTTGTACTCGGGGAATAAGCGATCTTTCTGATGTTGTAATACCAGGATAATACCACCATCTAATAGACCCTAGTGAAGTTATCAAAGTTCTCGTCTGATATTTGGTGTTGATACAGGGTAATTTGTGGAGGTATCTACTTGCAGGATAATGAGAAGGGCTAATGCTACTGACTACGATGTAACTACTGACTACTAATGCTACGTAAAAAATGAGGGTTAAGATGCGAGAGTGGGGCGGCTCATGATAACACACAGCCTATCGTGCCCAATATAGAGACACAGTGTAACGAGACAAAGAGTGCTAGGGACGTATGTAGGTAATGACACATGATAAAAGGGAAACCAAAATTTGTGAGAATGACTACAGCTACTAAGATCCAGATGCAAGAGACGAGACAGGGAAGGGAAAGCACGGACTGGGACTATGAGGCACATATAATGACAGACGTCGTTGGAAGTTGTAGTCCAAGTATACAATATTTCGATGGTTTATGGGCAGAGTTGGGAAGCCTCGTCTAGACACCATACCTCGTAGCGAGTCGCTCCTGAATCGCAGGAGGGAAGGAAGCAGTTTGCGCAGCCCACCCAGCAGCATCGTGCTGCTTAAAGCCCTGCAGAAGTTGCTGGAACATTGCGTTCAGTTCTGGTGATGGCTGATTCCAACGAACAATCGAGTTGCAGAACCAGAGAAGACTCTGAAGAGATATTGTGAGTACATCTTGACATACAAGTTAAGTTAACGAACCTTCGCAATGCCAGCAGGATTGGTTTGCACAAGGGTACAAAGCCCACGGAAGGCAGAATCTTTCTCCTCGTTATCGCGAATCTCATACAGTGCCTGACACCAAGCCTGAGCAAATTCCGGCAAATGAGGAGCGACAAGAGCGGGGTGCATGAGACCAATGCGACCAATGGAGACAGCGGCATTCTCGTGGAGGCTACGAGGAGCTTTAGGGTGTAAGAGGATGGGGATAAGGCGAGCAATCAGAGGATTGACCCATTGCTGGAATTCAGGATCATCTGAGGGAACGAGATCAATTACTTGAAAAATGCGAACATAAGGATAATGCTTACCACGGCCATAACGCAGTGCAACCTCGCCAACCGACCAAGCAGCGTTGTTAGCCGCAGAAATAAATTCATGTTTGGGTTCTGGGTCAAGCTGTAGGATCAACTCTGACATAATGCCGGGCATGTGAGGGCGCAGTAAAGAGAAGCATCCCATGGCAAGATCGCCAACGAGTGCATAGGCTGATTGCCTGACGGGTGCTTGTGGGTGCTTGAGGCATACGGTAAGCAAATTGAGCAGATTCGGCTGGCTGCTGTTTATAAAGGGCTCAAGACCCAGGCCGAGACCTTGCGTGAGACCGGATAGAAGATCCAAGGCGACAACGAGGAAAGACTTGTCGGGTTCATCAAGGTTAGGGTTTTGCTGGAACTGCTGGTATTGAATGAGTGAATTGTGGATTATGTTATTGCATCTCTCGAATACTGGTCCTGCGTACGACAGGAATGATGGACCCATGGCGATAGTGACAGAGGCAAGGCACTAAAAAAAAGTGGACTTTGAGTTAAATGTGACCAAAATAACCAGTACAAGATGAGTCGTACCTCAAGCAAAGGAATCAAATTTTCGTCGTCATCCTTTAGTTTGGCCCATTTATTAGTCAATGGAGGCATGAGGATCTCGACGTATCGTGGATCCTGTAGGGCCCGACCCACAGCATCGGCAAGGGTCCCAACCGCATCATAGAGGATGAGCATATTTTTATGCTGATAGAGGTCGAATGCAAAGACAAGATTACGTAGGACGGGTTCCAGGTAAGGAGCGAGTTCAGGTCCAGCATCCTCTTCAAGAGTAGCGAAGGCGCTACAACCGGCTTCTTGTACTCGTTTGTTCGAGTCTAGGACCATTCTGAGGAGCTGTGGAAATGTCAATAGCGGAAGTATATACTAAAAACGGTATACATACTCCTTCCATAGTTGGGATGAAGTAATTGTTTTTGTGCTCCTCTGAAATGTTCTGTGTAGTCCAACTGGCATACCGACCAAGCGTCCAGCATGTAATAGATCGAACGAGAGGCTATAGTATCATGCGTCGGAAAATGTAAAATAATGATGCATGTGGCTCCTACCTTAGGGTCACTGAGAGTGTTGATGAGATATGGGACCAGTGTGGATAGGTGAGGCTCGATTGCCTCAATGCAACCTAGATGCGGTTGTTGGTCATAATTTCATCTCGATCATTGTACACGTACCCTCAGCCATAGCACCCAAAGCCAAAATACCGCTTTCCCTTTGCAACCACTCATTGCTCCAAAGCTTTTCCTTCAAAGGACCGAGAAGGACATTCAATAAGTCGCCGCTAAATCTCACGGCAAGGACGTCAAGGGCGGCCGCAGCGCATTTTCGTAGGTTCCATTCGGTAGACATTTCATCAGCGAAATCATCCTCATCAGGATCATAATCATCTTCGTCAGAATCGTACGTTTCTTCTCCGTAAGCACCTATGCGCGGTTTCGGGGGTGCTTCGCCTTCAGCGCCGTTGGCGGCTTCACGTTCCATTCCATGCGATTTCCCTCCATAGTGACGAGGTTTGATATCAGTTTCCTTGTCTGGGACTGTGGCATCTTCTGCATCCCCCTCGAGCCAGAGTAAATCGTCTTCTCCATAAATCATGCAATCCAGTAACACCGGTGCCACCTTCCCTAAAAGGGGGTGGAGATATACCGAGAGGTCCGCGTCTTCAGCAAACGTGAGCCAAAACTCGCATGCTTCAAGAGCAACATTTTCGTTCTTGTCTTTGGTGGAGTAAAGCATGTATTCCGCAACGTTCGTCATTTCAGGCATAAGCTTCTCTGGGCGGGCGGCTAATAGGAGAACCAACGCCTGACAAACATGGCGACGAACGGACGGGTCGTCATCGGAGGCACGCTTGAAGAGACAAGCGATGAAATTGTCGATGTGCACAAAGAGGGATTGACAATTGATTGGGACAAAATACGATAGGCACGCTACGGCATGTGAGCGCATCTTAGCCGACGGATGCTCAGTGAGCATGAGGAACTTCGGGATCATGAAATCGAGAGGGCGTGTGCCTCCAATCTCGACATCCATCTTGCGAGGGTAGTCTTCACAGGCTTTCTCCAGAGCATTGAAGGCCGCCTAGAATACGAAATCGTTCAGCACCTTTTCAACAGAAATACGGATTAGAATAGAAAGTCCTTGAACGAGGGTGTTCTGGTCGAACCACAAGTTCAATTTCCGTTTGTAGCCTCATTTGCCTTTCCAAATATTTACCATGACTTACCTCTTGTCTGTCAAGATCACTTGAATCCAACGCGTTCACCAGCTGCTGTAGGCACTCTGGCCAGTTCCTGGGTTCGAGGGCACCGAGCAGCGCCACAATATCTTGACTGGCCGCGTTACGAATCATGATCGAAGTATCGTTAAACGCCTGGAGAACGGCACTCTTAACATACTCAGCAACTTCCGGGGGAGATCCTAGGATGGAACGCGAGTTGTTTTTCAAGAGATAACCCGCTATCGTCCGGATACGATCCTCCTCCTGCGTCAAACTGCTCAGGATGTAAGCGAGATATGCGATATATTCTGGTGCACGCGTAAACTGATTCAATTTCTGCAACAAAAATACCGTGGCGCATAAGTAAAGCGGTCATGAATAAAATGCGAGTGTGGGACGTACTTGAGTAATGGTGCGCTGCACGGTGGTGTTCATGTCCGTAGAGTCATGGATGGTTTGTAAGATTTCCTGAAGACCAGCAGGCTGAGGTGTCCAGGGGGTCATTTTGAGAGGAAAAACGCGCTAAATCGGTAGAAATCGGTCGTCTACGACGAGAAAAGCGAAGCTGAAGTCGGTGGAAAAGAGTTGGGAGGAAAGGAATATCTTTCAAGTTGACGATATTTCTTTGTGTACCGCTGTTTGCGCTTCCTGAGCTCGTCACAGATGTGACACAGGGCTCAAGATCAATCTTAACGTAAACTGATGTTGGAAGCTCAGGTTCATTCTACACATGTTGATGCCATTCTAATGGACTTCCCCAAAAGAGAGTAGCCTTTTTTTGACCCTACAGATTGTCCCGTTCACTGGGAACGCCCAGAATACCCATACCGTATAAGCTGTTGTGTATGGTCAAGTTGTCTGCAAGTTGACAGGCCTATATCATGATGAACCTGCCTACGATGTGTCGATCGATGCGGCTGATATGGAGTTGCGCTAACAATCATACTAGTCAAGAAGATTCCGAATAGATTGTGTCGCTAATTTGGGGATAACAGTTTAGCAGGCGATCAGTCACACCAATCGCCACAAACACAGGAATGGACCCCCAGAACTCAAAAGTCCAATGGGTCCCTTCTATAGGCACAATCTGGGGCACAATCTATGAATCGATTTCAATATAACAAGAGTCTCTGCGCCATCGGTCCGACTCCCTAGGGTGAGAAATGTAAGAAGCGAACCCGAACTAGCATCTGATTTAGCCGCATACTCAACAACGAGATCTTCTATAACCTTGTCGACGGTCGCCCAACTCCAATCAAAGCTTCATCATAACTGTGGATCCGCTGATAGATTCTGTAGGAGTTGCCGTTCCGGATGCTGGGGCCGATGCTCCAGCAAGACTGGGCGATAGAATGTTTGTGGACTCTGGGTCTAGCATGTAGCCATGCAAAAATTTGAGCCACTGACGTTTGGATGGTACGAAGTGACCTGAAGCGGAGTTGATACCATATTGAACAAGGCATGGGTTGGTAAATGTTGATACATACCACCATCATGATATTCGACCCGGCCGTTCGACGAGACCTCGACAAGGGCCTGTGATCTCTCCTCGGTAACGATTATATCTGTTCTGCCAATCACATGAAGTGTGTGGGTTGAGTACTTGCTGCTGAACAACGGATCACAGAAGCTATCGCGAAGGCGGAACCCTGACACTGCAATACATAATTTACTGTCGGTGAATGAGATCATATTCCATGGTCGTCGAGAGCAGAGCACTAACAAAGGTGGATGGGGTGGTTGCCCGTCCACTAAGAATTCAGGATAGCTGTACGGCCGTTCCAGCTACGATATCCTGTCAGGGCGGTCTAGATCCAAAACTTCACAACAACCTTACCAAAGATGATATGATCGATGCGAACGCAGCACCTTGACTGGAAATAGCAATAATCACATCAAGTCAGACCGCTTTCACATCACGTAGTAATGCAAAGAGACCTGAAGCCAAGAACTCCCTAAAAGTGAAAAGAGAGATGAGCTCCAGATATCCATAATCAAATCGCCAAAGGAAATTATCGAGCGAGTCGATTAGACACACATCAAATTTACGTGTTTTCAATACGTCACGGACAAGTTCTATGGATTCCTTCAGCCCATAGGCAACCGACTTGTCTGGGTTCACCTTCCACCACGCTCTGGGTGTGAGTGTGGGATCTGCGTTGGCATTAATTGCCTCGGGTGCGTCTAACGCGGCTATCGATCCTGGGAGGTCTACAGGATGGAGGACATGTGGGGCGTCGATAAAGACTGTAAGGTATGGCCGATGAAAGTACTCAGTCAACATTTTACTCTCAACAAGATACGCACCCAGTTCCACAGAATTAGCACACTCTCTACGCAGTGCTCCCAACTGTTTGGTCGGTAAAGGCTCGAAGCAAGTGCTCAGTAGCCAACTCACCCGTTTACTAAATGTGGATGCATTTTGTGAGTACCTGCCAGCTTCTTAGTACATGACAAGTTCGAAATGGCTTGGGCATTACCCATGTAAAACCAGCACTGCACGCGACATTGCCGTTCCTCTTTGTCTCCAGGTTTCCGAGAAGATCCAAGTATACCGTTGGCCCGCAACGTTTCAATTGATTTTGGGGTGTGGAGGTGATAACTGTGTGCAAGAACCGGCTAATGCGAGAGCCGAGGGTTGATTTGATCTTATCCAAAATTTCACAGACTCTCATCTCAGGTCCGAGTCTAGCGCTTCAAACTTGTAATTAAATAATTTACAATATACAACATTAATGCATCTAGTTCTATTCTGAATACCCATCGTCCTCCCGTATCATGGTCATTTTCTCCATCACAGTGCTTACACGCTCATAAACGGCAAAAACTATGGCCTGACCAGGAGCGACACGAAGTACCCGGGGTGTAATGCCTTTATAGAAAGATGTGACTCCTTCTACCCTCCACATATCCTTAGCAATAGCTAAAATACGTTGAAATGCCGACATTCCTGGTACTGCTGGAGCCTTCTGAAGCCCTGTTGTAGTGGTGCAGACTTCAGTACCACATATATACGAAATAAGTCGACGACGAACGCGTTTTTATGGTGTCGATCGGTGCATTCGAGAACGGGCCCATGGCACCGGAAATCAGGCCAATAACCATGTGCTGGTATGATGGTAGCTCAACTAGGTCCGGCTGAAATCGATGTGCCAATTTCTTCAGTTCTTGGTATGCTGTAAAGTTGGCGCCTAGAGATGTCTAAACAGTCTGTAGAAATAAAGGCTATATGACGTTGCCAAACCTTGATTAGTCGCCTGACGTAGCGCCGTCAAGGATACTCCACGGTAGAGGGTCGCAAAACCTTCTTCCCGAATAATTGTATACACCGCGTGTCCAGCGTTGCGGTAACGCGGTGCCTCAAGGGGATCTGCGAGGGAATGCTGCTGTGCTTGTAGACGGATCTTGACGACCTCCATAGGTGTAACGACTGCGATAGCTTCAGTTGTACCAGCACCCAGTCCAGCTGATCGGGAAATCTGTCAATTACTTCTCAGATGAAGATGGCCGGGCGCACCAAGGAAGATACCCCCGACGCTCGTCTTCCCTGTTTGTTTGTCGGATAGCCAGCCCTTGTATGCTTCGAAACTCGCGAAACGAATTGCCATCTTTGGCACAATCCCAGACAGAACGGCACCGAGACCCTTGTACAGCGCAAGAGGCGTTTCACGCCGCATGATGTATGCGCCTGTGGCAAATACACCCCTGGGTTTTGTCTACAGAAATGTTAGCGAAATACAGGTCGGACACTGTGCGCGACTTACCCCAGGTTGACGGCCAGACCTGGAAAGCTGCATACGCACTTTGATCGTGTCGAGAGGCTGGCATACTAACTGGGCGACGACAAGCAATTAATTCGCGGTCATCTACCATTCACAAGGGACGCACCGCTTCACAAGCACCAGCCGTGCCTCCAGCAATGATATGTGTCGCAAAACCGACAGGCTTCTTGCTACTGGATCGGGACATGGTCTGAGAATTCGGCGAGAGTTGGAGGAGGCGCGTCCGATGCCACAATGAAAGAGAGAGCGATGACCGCAAACGTATAGAGACAGTGGGTTGGCCGATTTAGTTCACGAATTGCATACGAGATGTGAATCCACTGAGTTGCATGTGAATGCTTTAATGTGGAACATAGCCGGATTGAGGGGGAGGTCAGCCTCCGTTCCGACGAGAACTGGAGCAGACTCTGCGGAGATCCGCTCTTCCTCCACAGTGCTAGACGTTCTGCGGGGCGACGGGACATCGTCGTCATGAATGTCGTTGAGCGGTCCCCCGAGCCGAGTCGGCTTGGCGTGGCATACTTGTTCGCTTAATAAACCAATCTCTCATCAATCATCACCAACTTCTCTCTCCTTCCTACCACCACCTTACCCTTCCAAAAACACAACGAAGGATGAGGGCTCCTGCTCTCCCAGCGATTTAATAAATGAAACCAAGGAAGGATTAGAAAGACTTCATTCAAGGCCCTTAAGGAGCCATTTATACAAAAAAAGCATGGCAGCATGCAGGGACAACTCAGTAAAATGCCGCATGCAGGCATGGTGTTGGCAGGTATTTATGGAGGCAACATGGGGCACATTGGCATTCTGCATCACGGTCAAAATACCTCAAGGTTGTGATTCAGGGAAACACCAGGCTTCTTCCTGGAGACTTTCCAAGACCAGCTATGATCAGCTGAGGAGATTATCTAGATAACAGATCAAGGGCTACACATGGAAACAGAAAGAATACTGAGGAACCCCCAGAAATAATAATATTTGCAATATACACATATATAAATAGGATCATTTCAAATACCTTTCATGTGAGACACAACCCTCCGCTCTTGCTTCTTACCATCTCCCAGCCATGTCAGTGGCAGGTCCCTCTAATCTATCTTCTGCGCAAGGTAAGCGCCGCCCGCGCCTACCCTCCGCCGGAGTTGCCATTATGGAAGGTATTTTGATGAATCACGGGTATCACCCGGTCAAGCGCTCATCAAGCGCTTTAGAGTTTCTGAAAGAGACCGGTGTCATTAATCCTTCCACAGACCAAAAGGCCATTCTACTAGAAAGAATTCTCGTTAGTAACATCGGACTTGCGTAGATATACCTCTTACATATTCAACAGGCCATTCCTGGATGCCAACAATTCGATCTCAGTGGCGTTACCAGCTGGTTTAGCAGACGACGCTACGCAAAACGCCCGAAAACACAAAAATTGCCATGTGAGACAGTGTGTCTCACCTCATATTTGACATGACCAATTCCCTACAATTGGTAGATGGAAAACTGAATAAAACTGGCAGTATACAACACCTCGCAGTTTTATCACAAGGACAGCCATATCCACCACCTGACGTGCTCGTCAACACTTGGGCAACCTTACTTGGCGCCGACAAAGAAAACATACTTGCATGGTTGTTTGATAACCAAGAAGGAACAATACGTTGTCAATCCCCGATGCCTCACCTGCCAACACCAGTTTCCACTTCTCCCGAACCTGCCTCCGAATATCAATTCATAACACAATTACCATTTTACAAGAGAGACCCACTGCACTCACCTGTTGTACCATCACCCACTTTACCGCGGTTCTGTATTGACCCTTTTCACGTATGTCCTCTTTGTGTTTGTAACCCTTTCTTTCTAATCTTTATAATTTAAATCTCCTTCTAGCCCCAAGATTCACAAACGTTATCTGACTTCCAGTTGGCTAAAGTCATTGCGCAAGTCCCAAAGTTGGAGCAAAACCTGACAACGTATCCGATAAACCCAGAACAATTTGAGGAAATGTTTGCACCATATCAACGTCGGATGGAGGCGATTATCTGCAAAAATGTAGAGTCCTTGAAGATGCCACCATAATAACAGTATCATGTAAGTATTGGATTTCAATATCTTAGAATGGAACCTAATACAATGTGCTTTCTAGATTCTTTTGCTGCAACTTTGTTGAACTTACTTTCTTGGTCGCTTTCTCACTCACACATAATTTATTATCATTGCTAAACATTGTTTCACATTTCATTTGTATCATCATTCACCATTCATGCATAACTCTTTCTGTGATATCCATCAGCCATTTCATTTGCATTACAGTTTTCGTACACTATTATGTAGAAACAAGCCTTAAGCTATTATTATTACTTAGTTTGTAACCATTACAACCGCCACTCCTTGAAAAATTCTGGGTCGTCGCGGACGAATTCTATCAAGTACTCAGCCGTGGACCTCCCGACCGGCTCTTCCCCTTCTTCAACGTCGTTTTGCGGTTCGGGCTCATCTGTGAAGACGCAAGCGCTTAGTGGCGGCGGCGTGGGGCCTTCTGGGGTTTCTTGACTACCTATATTAAGCAGAGGATCCCCCTGATCGCCTCCGAAGTCAGCTTCATCAGCACCTTGCATGACAACCTCTTCGGTTGCGGCAACGGCAGCAGCGTGGACATCTTCTGTGTCTTCGAACTCCTCTAGTGCCTTGGATAGGGCGCTTTCGTCATTAAAGAGGGAGCGCCAATCGAATTCGCCTTTTTGAATGACGAGGTCATCCAGTGATCGCTTCTGGTTAGCTTTGCGTAATAAAGCTTCTTCAACGGTGTGCTGTGAGACAAAGCGGTATATGTGCACATCACGAATTTGGCCAATCCGATGTGCCCTATGAATGAATAAATTTCCACTTAATATCATAAAATTACGCTGAAGTCCGGGAGGGACTAACCTATCTTCACACTGTCTGTCCATTTGCGGGTTGAAATCGCTGTCGTAGAACACAACCGTGTCTGCACCTGTAAGGCTAACAAATTTGTCAGGCGCTATTGGGCGCAACTAATTATAGAAATGCTTACTTGATTCCTACGCCGCCTGATCGGGAAGATGCTATGAAACAGAAAACCCGTGAATCCGCATTGAACCGTTCAGTGATGTATTGTCGATCTTCGATTTTCGTTGCACCGTCAAGTCGAAGGTAGAGGTACCCATGGAAGTTCAGGAAGATTTCGAGGATGTCGAGAATCTTGGTCATCTGAGTGAAGATCAGAACACGATGGCCGCCTGCTTTCTTCTCTCGCAGGAGACGCGTGAGTTCCTGCAATTTACCACAATCGTATTGCAAGAGAGACGGATCTGGGAAGGCAATCTGCAGCTTCACGCTTGCCCTGTGCAAGACGTCATCGAAAGTGATTAGCTGCTTGTACAGATCAGCTTGACATCCAGGAAGAGCGAAGCGAGGCAGCTCGAGTGCGACAACAGCAGGGGTCACAAAACTAAATCTGTCAACGACACTTGCCAATTCCCCGGCACGTGTATCGTAACTTTTCACCATAGAGTTCACGACTCGCGTAGCCTCCCAATTTGGCCGTTGACCTTCAAAGGACGAGTTGGGAATCAGTGGCTGGTAACACCTCCTAAGGAGTGAGAGCATTTCCGAACTATATAGCGGTGATATATTGCATCGGAGGCGATTGAGGTAACCGATGTGTGACCAGCGAGCGACGGTGGCGGCACGTTCCAGGTATGCTGAATACTTTCGAAATCCCGTGATGGTTCGTAGATCCTTCGGGGGAGGTTCGTCCAGTTGTTCGTTGGCATAAGGGAGGAGAGAAGTAGCATCCAGGCGGCGTGTCTCGCATGCCACTATGATCGGAGAGTCTTCGTTGTCGATGAATCGCAAACCCAGGAGGCCTAGATTTAGCATATCCCCAGAGTTATTCGCCAACCGCCGTCGAATAAGGAGTTCTTTGATTTCAAAATCGGCAATTGCAGATCGCTCCATGGCGAAAGAAGTTACTATGGGCCTAACTTCGAAGAGATCCGGATGGTTGCAGACTTTCCGAAGCTGCATCAAAACGTTCGCGATCTTTTGATAAACACCGGATTGCAGAGCATCGCGTGTATGCGCCCGAGCCATGAACTCGTCGTAAAGGAAACGCTGGCGCTTTGAGAGTGGACAAATAACAAGATGCTCGTATTTGCTTGGTAATTCTTTCTCGACATCACGTTTGAGCCGACGCAGGAGGTAGGGGCGGAGGACCGTATGCAACTTGGCTACACGTTGCATTGTATCGTCGTCATCAGCGTTTCCCATCTCGATCGCCTTCTCCACGGGATCTGTGAGAGGTTAAGCAGTCAAAATACGGGACTACACCTGGAAGATAAATGTCACTAACTCGAAAACCAGTCACCAAAGTCTTTCAAGCTGGCAAAATTGGCACCTGACATCAAAAATTGCAGCAACGCCCAAAGCTCCGTAAGATTGTTCTGGAGTGGTGTTCCAGTGAGAAGAAGACGTCTGAACGAACGGAACATAAGCAAAATGTTCCAGCGTTGTGATTTGAAGTTCTTGATCATGTGCGCTTCATCGAGAATCATGTAGTACCAAGCTTTACGCTTGAAAATGTGCGCATCTCGACTAGCCAGTGTGTAGGACGTGACACAGACATTGAAATGGTGTTTGTCATTCCAACCTTGCCGAAGTTCTTTCCGGCGTTTCATGCTACCATGATAACTCATAACCTTGAAGCCAGGAAGAAACTTTTTGAATTCCATTTCCCAGTTCAACAATACGCTAGTTGGCACAACCTACGCGTGAATATTCATAAATGTTCAGTAAAAAGAGGGTTGACGATGTCGTACAATAAGGTGCGGGCCCCATATACCTCGGTCGCAAGCGAGGTGCGCCAGCAGGGCGATGGTCTGTATGGTTTTTCTAACATTGCAATGAGTGGTGGGATGGCGAAAGTAAGAGGGCCACAAACCCTAGCCCCATCTCATCAGCAAGAATGCCATTCAAGTTGTTGGTATGGAGGCTGGCGAGCCACTCCAGCCCAGATTGCTGATACGGTCGGAGAACACCTCTAAGCAACAGTGGCGGCACAACCTTCCCGTGGGAATCCCAATCGACGGGGGCCACAGCAAAGGGCTTGAGATAATCGGGCAATGCTGTCTCCTCCTCCTGTGGCTGGGGTGTGGTTGATACCTCATGGTCAGTATCGTGGACTTCGGCGTTCAATTTCTCCGCGGGTTCTGTAGATTCCTTAGTGAGACTTGAAGTGGCCTCCCCGTTAACTTCACTATTAGGAGGTGGAGTGGGGTCTGATGATGATGCAATGGGTGTCGCGAGGTTACTCGAAGGATGAGAGTATGAGTCATTGGGTACCAATTTCGGTGAGCCAGAGGGTATAACCTCGGAGTTATCAATATCAGACCGACCAATAGAGGCGCTTTTTAGTTGAGGCGAGGGCCGAGAATTATACACTAGAGATGAAGTGTTAACTGGAGGCGTGGATGGCGGGGCAGAGCTTGAAATTTGCTGATCGATGTTGGGCTGGCGCAGCGGAAAACTGTCGCCAACACCCGCTGTTTCTAGAACCTGTGTTCCTAGTGTACTACGCTCAAGAGAAGTTCGGTGTGACGGCGATGTGGGTATATCTGAGTCGGGTATAGGCGGAGTCGTTGATTTGACTGGTAAAAAAGGTTTAGATACAATACAAATTGCTTCAGTTGTGGAATAGATAGTGGTAGGAAGGGTGGGGCGGGGCAGGCGTTGAGAAGAACTATCGGCGGGCGCATTTATGAGGTCATCAACAGCAATGAGAGAAGATCCGTCAGACTGGGATTCGCCATCAGAAACACCAGCGTCCAAGTCCGGCACATCAGTTACCAGCTTCTCTATTGTATCTTCAATGATGCTCGAATGTACACTGGTAGGCGTTTGGACGTGGTCCGAGTCGTCGAGTAACATACGAGTATGACCGTCGTCTTCCGTGTCACTCAGATTGCCTTCCTCGGGGTCAGAATCATGGGGATATGAATGGTTCATGTCTTCATCACTGCCCTCAGTCTGAAGTCCGGCGGTCAAGACTCTTTTCTTTCCTCCTCCCGTAGCCTCCATATCCCTTGTGGGTTCACCATTAGAATCCTGGTCACTCTCCTCGTTTTCTTCATCTTCATCTTCATCCTCACCCTCCTCCTCCTCCGCCTCGGAGGCCCAACCCTGATACGTAAGCGACATACTACTTGACCGACTGCGAGGCATATTGCCTCGCGACAAATCCCCTTGCTGGGTCTCCAAGAGATGGCCACTTTGATCCAAGATAGCATCTAGGTGTTCACGTTGCCGCTGAAGTTGCTCAGCCTCAAGTTCTAGCCTTTCCTGCTCCCGAATGTACTGAATGGATGTTTGAATGTGACAACCAGGATGTAATATATGGATGAACGTACGAAAACAGCCTTTTTCCACTCATCTGTGACCAATCGTATGGTAGCCTTGGCTAAGGTCCTTAATCGGCGTTCCTCCTGCACTTTGAGCCGTTCTTTCATCGCCTCCTGGTTATCCCAGTAGGCACGAATCAATTTGGCAGTTTGTCCAGCAATTTGCTGTCCGGTGTTTCTCTTTGTCCAGACCTTTCCAGCATGACAGGCAACATCAATAACATGGTCCCAATGATCCTTTGAGAGTCGCTTAGGCGTCAGAGATGTATTAAAATTCTCAAGATCGATGTCTAGTGATGTTTCGGAGACTGGAAAAACAACACCACGTTTTCGAAGTCGATTGGCACGTTCAAGTATTTCGGCGTCAGCCTTTAGTCGACCTTGCACAGCGTATTCGTCAATATCCTGATCTCCAAGAGAAAAATAGGAAGTAAGGAATGCGCCAACAGAAGAATTGTGCATTGGCGGTGGGGGCCGTTGTCGAGGGTTCGTTATTGGGAATGGAGGTCTGCGAACGAGGAGTTTGACTCGTTTGATGTTAAACTTTGGGGTCATCAGTGGTGAGAATATGGTAACAGCACTGGATTCCTTGCGATGTCGTCGCTGGTTTAGGGTTGGTGGCGCAGTAGCCTAAGTATAATATTAAAACTTTGCTCGCCAGCAATATCAACACAACAGGGCATACCTGAGTAGGAGGGTCGGGATGCTCAGTAGCATCCCCAGCTAGGGCATCGCATGTCGGCCCTTTCAGTCTTCCACTTCTTCTGTTTGAAATAGGTGCAGATATAAAATCTGCGGCCTCACTCTCAAACTTCCGCTTTCTCGATGATGGCGCTCCAGGAATGGCTTCATTTACTCCTTCTGCTTTCCCCGTAGGCTTGCGATGAATTAGAATGGCAGAAATAGATTCTTCTGCTTCGCTATCGTCGAAAACGCTGATGTTACCATTTCCAACAGGAATATCCATGGCGCGTCCCTTCCCTTTCGTCTTCACAGGAATATTGGAGACTACATGTGCTGTCTTTGACTTCAATGCCTTCTTAGGAGGAGCCGAGGCGGGTGAAGGTAAGGGCGCAGAGACGGAGGAAACGGTTAGTGACTTTACTTGCTCCATTCGGCCACGTCGAGTTGAGCGCGAGGGGCCAGGAATTGCTTTATCAACCAGGTCAAACTTAGTTGCTTTATACTGGCGCGAGAGTTCATAGAAATTCGCAACGTTGAGAGGCACAAGTGACTTACATCTTGGAAAACCCGCGTGTTGTCCTTTTTTGCTTCCTGCAAAGAACATGATTTTGGCGCTCAAAGGAGTGCGGAGAAACTCACACTTGGGTCATAATCAAGCATGTTTAGGAAGAAATCCAGGTGGAACATTTCCCTGACCTGACAGATATGAGCTGGTAATCATCAGCACAGATGCGAGACATACCAGTGTATCATGATTGTCTACGACAGCTTCGAGTTGAGCTTGTTTCTCTGCAATAAGATTGACCCTCTCTACCTCCAGCAACCTTTCCGTGACAACAGGCGGCTTTTTGGTACCCAGTTGCTTGGACTTTCCCCGCGTTTTCCCATCCTTGCTGCTGCCACCGCCACCCACCTCGAGTAGATCTGCTCTTTCCAACCGCTCCCGCCTACCCCGTGTCCCATTCGCTGGCATCCAACTACGTTCGGATTGTCCAAACCAGGTTCGTGATGACACTAAGTATGGCCAGTAGAGTCTGACAACTCAATTTTGATAAAACAAGGCTTGACCAGGTCGAACTCTGCAAATACGGGATGGTTTGACGAGATTCTTCGACTCAACAGCAGCTAGTCGCACGCTTGAGAGAAATAGAAAGGTTTTGCTAGACGGTTGAGACCGCGCCTCGGTGGTTTATGGGAAACGTTGATTTGGTACGGCATGATTTTTTTGGAAGTCTGTGATGCACTTGTTTGGATTACAAATATACATACTGCTTGACATCGACTTCGTTGATACTTTCCTTCACCATGCGGAGGCAGCTCACGCAAAACTCCAATTTACTTTCAATTTACAGTGGCAAGAAAGATTTACTGTGTGTACAACATCTCGGAGCGACGACCAGCTCGCTTGTATGAATGGGTATAAAATACAGGTATAAAGAAACAGGTTTTGGAGAGGTGATGGTAATATCCAGGTACATGTATCCGTCTGTATCCGTGATGGTCCATTCGCAAGCCGTACAGTAGTTGAAAGTACAAAAGTACAATGATGTTGCCTGATGTTACACTGACCATAATACTAGCCAATTAACTGTTACATTTTATAGACTTCGGAGTCTAGCCATGGCGTGACAACACACGTTATATCATATCGCCAGCGTAATCGAATCCAGGAAAGGCAGTGCCATAGAGATCTGGTCCAGGCTGGCCGTACTGTGCAGCTACATTATCTTCCGGGTACTGATCAAAACTATGCGTCAGGGGAGGAAGGAAATATTAGTGTTAGAGGTGACAACAAGACAGGAAGACTCACGCGCTGGCGTCCCCGTCACCACTTATCTTGGGAAGGTAAGGCGCAGTTATCTCTCGGTTATTGAGTTTCTCCCAGTCGACCTCCTTGAACCAAGGATGAGCAAATACGTCGCCAGCACCATGCCGCATATTCCCATAACGTTTTGATGGATCACTTTCCATGAGTTTCAGAATTAAATCCGTTGCCAGACCATTAAAAGCCGGCCATTTGATGTGGGCCGGTCCTTTGATAATCCGCTCGTATAGTAAAACAGGATTTGGGTCGGGATGGTGATATGGGGGGAGTCCCGAAAGCATCTCAAAGATCAAGACACCAAGTGCATACCAGTCTACACTCTTATTATAGCGTTGTTGGCTAATAATCTGTAAGTCATGGTCAGCATCACTTTTGGTGCTAATTTGTTGAATGTTGACCTCGGGAGCAAGGTAGTCTGGAGTCCCACACAGCGTCCACGTTGTAGAAGTACACGTCTTCGCAAAGCCAAAGTCAGCCACTTTTATATGGCCATCTTGATTGAGAAGGATGTTTTCGGGCTTCAAGTCGCGGTAGATAATGTCCTGATTGTGCAGGTGGTTCAGCGCTAATGCAACTTCAGCGCCGTAGAATTTCGCTACAGGGTCTGGAAATCTCTGTAATAATGTTAATAAGAGGTTAATATGGTTTATATAAAGAAAACCTACGTTTGATCTTCGCAGAAGAGTAAAGAGTTCGCCACCAGGGACGAAATCCATGACCATATACAGATTTGTTGAGTCTTGGAAGCTTCCCCAGAGGTTTATGATAAAAGGGTGCTGAACGGCTTCGAGCATTTGTTGTTCGTTCTTCGTGTGCTCAACCTGTTTGGTTCTGACCACTTTCTCTTTGTTGAGCACCTTGATCGCGTAGTGTCGAAGATTGTGTTTACTCCGTACTGAGGGGCGATCATGGCTGGCGTTGAGTGATAGAAGCAGAGGTAAGAGTAAAATATCTACCTAAATGGACTCTCCCGAAGCTTCCAGTTCCCAACGTCCTTTGAACGATAAAGTCGGAGAGGCGATATGTACCTTTGGGGCGGTTAACGGCGCGTTGCACCATGACTGGCTTTGGTTCCTCTACCACGCCTTCCATGCTACCCCCCCTTTTGCTACTCCAGGTACTCACGGAGGTGCGCGCAGTAGATACAGAACCATTATAGTCGGACTGGGATGCGATTGAACTGTGATATAGTGATATAGGTGTTGGGGGGAGTTGCTTCTCATGCGGGTCCTCTGCGATGGAGGCCCTGTGGTGACCAAGATGTGACCCGAGCTTTCCGGCCATTCGTTTAATCGATATCATGGAAGGGAGTGGCCAGCAGAGTTTAGAAAGGCCAACCTACTAAGGGAAAGGAAAGGGTAATCGACAAAGGGAATTCATGCAAGATTGGTGACCATTGTTCATTAATCCAATTGTGTTCAATCTGCCAAACAACAACCTCAAGGCGGAACCAAATAACATTAGATCAATTCTGACCTAATTCGACTACAAGGCTCTACTGAAAGTCCATCCCTGGAACAAAGGCGTTGTGTGTTATGCTACTCCACTCGACTTTATGTGTTCACATTGGGCATGTATTCTCTAGCCAGGCACAAGAGAAAATTAACAGTTGTAAAAATCATCCTGACATCCCACTCTCAATCAGCCGGGCTCTTGCCGAGGGTCAACACTCTTAACAAGGAGCCTGTCCATCTCTGAAACCACTGTTCGGACAGTACATCACTCATACTAGATGAGTGGTATGTGGGCCGACATTTATTAGATGCGTACTGCCAGTGCCAAACATCTGCAAAACAACTCCTGATCAATTCAGCTGGGAGTTTCACTGTTGACAGTAAATTTGGTGGGTGACGGGATAATGGACGCTGCGCCACAGATTTATTATGAGGTGACCACGTCGAAAGCAAATGGTATGATTATGCTTAGTCAATGTCAGTATATAGTAATAATCCAACTTTTGCATATTGATATCTGCTGTCAATTATCGAGGAATTGGCCATAAGCTTATGGTAATGGTGTCGACATGGTTGCAATATCCACACTACAGAACGGGATAGGTATTCCGTTGAGGTTGCATTGAGATGAGCGCCGATCAATCAATGGAAATGTTGGGGCCCGAAGGCAGCACCAGTTCAGGTTCAACAGCCATGACATTACAACAACTCGTGTGCGGTCACATTAAGCTGCCTACATCCCCATCGACGTTACGGGGGTAAGAGAAATATGACGCCGTTACCGGGATACTAACGAGGTCATCTCGTCCCACGTAGAAATGCAGCTGTCTAAGATGGACAGTTCACCCATCACAATAGTCAGCGCATCCCTTGTCCGAGGCATATCACTGGGCAACATCTTGGAAGAGAGGAAGCATCAGTGAATAATCTTCTGAACGTTGATAAAGCGGGACCTACGTCCAAGACCTCGTTCAAGGTACCAGTGTCCTGATTCCCCTTTCCTAACCGGGACTTTCGAACAACGCAGAGACTGATCAATGAACGTCCCAATTCCACGAACATAGCAACACTCTGCTTTGAAGAAAATCGTTGACACACGTCGGCCAATTCATTGCTCATTTCATCCACGCCCTCCACAGCTAGTTGATATTCTAGAAGCGCTTCAAGGTAGGAAGTGGTATGCCCTAGCAATGTATCATTATCATCCCCATTGAGATCCAGACATAGTAACGCGAGCGCTATCCATAATTGCAAGGAGACTCTACCATCACTGTCAAGACAAAGATTGCTAACACCTGTACCAGCATTGAAGTAAATCAAACTAGAGTCAGAGACGCGTTGTAGCGTCTCGCCTTTGGCCACGTTAAGTAGTATCTCCGAACAAACAGATTCCAAATCCAGGATGTTTGAAAAAGGAGTCCTGAATTGGTCCACATAGCGCGTGTAGACCTCCTTCAATTTCCAGTGCAGCTTATCATTTTCGTTAACATCCAGAACAAACCCGTATTGTGCCAAGAGCTGCGCGTTGGTAAGTGCTTCCCCGTACGTGTTGAATATTTCCTCATTCGGTACGATGACCACATTTGACACAACCTCGTAGTAAGAATCGAGCTTGTTGTCTTCGGTGGACGGCACAGCCTGGTGCTTAGGAAACCTTAAATGGCCCAGACTCGGGTATGGTACGTCGTCGATATCGTGAGTGCATTCGTGCAGAGAGCCACAATGCACGCAAACATTGAATTCGGTCTTGATAAAAAAAATTGAGTATGGTGGTGCAGCTTTGATTGTTGGAGCGGTACCTCAAGGTGTACATGGTTATCCTGAGCATGATTGAAGCTATACAACATGAGACACATGTATTTTCGCAAACAAGGGGAAAAACTAACGCGTCTGCGATAGGCACCATCGATAGACCGTGATATGCGTCAACTAGGAACGCTCTTGAAGAAACTAGTGCATATGCATGGCAAAATCCATTTAATGTTGGCTTTTCCACCCAAATGGTGTTATCCTGTTCAAATTGGCGACGAAACAGTGGTTCCGCAACAGTAAAATAATAGGTATCCTGTGTTCTCAGGTTACCAGAACTCACCCGAATTCAAAGAAAGTGACATACGATTGATTCCAAACTTTGATATGGATGTTCTGTCAGATATCTTTCCACTTCTGTCCCTTGGAGCCATTTCAGACCTTCCTCACCGTCGTGCCGGTTACCACCATCTGACCAAAGTAGAGGGATGGGTATAGGTGTGCGTGGAAGGGATCGGAGATAGGCAAACCACCTAGAGTTTTTCCCGCACAACCTTTATGATGAGAATAGTGGCTTGAGGAACACCGTTACCTTGACAAGTGACACTCCACTTACACTTCCGTGTACAATGCGAGTGACAGGGAAAGCTGGGCAGTAGGCCCAGATAGTACTGGTTCGATGTATGGTGATAGTGTGCAAGATCGAACGGAAAGGACGGAATTTTTATGGATGTGCACCACTACACAAATTTGTATGTCTTGCGGAGAATAAGGAAAGGGGAGAGCTTACGACTGGTATTCGGGGGGATTTCAAAATCTTTGGCGTAGACTGCCACCCCAGTCTCTGCGTCGCACCTAATTTCTAATCGCGGGTCTATCCAGATACTGTTACAAGCGCACCATTCTAACAAGCGCGTTAGGCAAGTTTGAGGAGAACTTGGGAATTCCGACTGAGACATTGACCTCAGAGATGATTAGGGCAGTGTTAAACAGCTCGACGGCTTGCGAAATCAACAATATTCAACACATTCGCTTCCTTCGTTTTGAGTCCAGACTTTGGAAAATGCCACGTCTCCCGGTTCTGGACATCCTTCACAGAGGAGTGGTCTATTCTCTTGTAGGAATTTCTGTCTGGGGAGTCGTGATGAGCGTTGCTGTTCATCGGGACACAATACAGCGTGGAAAAGGTTGGTGAAATCCGTAATTATATGAGATATCAGTGAGGTCTAATGGATATTTGTGTTAGAGGTACGCCTCCTTCGTTGATGCTATCCAGCAAGAACTTCATTGACGAGGACCATGTAGCACATGGCTAGAAGAAATGAGTCCGCACAAATGGAGAAAATGGTGCGCCTATTACCTACCTTTTTTGACCTCGTTAACCTGTAGTAACGATCAGGAGGAAGAGAAGGAGTTGTCCCTCGCCGAGGCTGCACAGGCCGCGTTACCCAGTCGACGACCTTAACATATAGGAATCAAAGTGGACCTTCCTTCTTCCCCGATCATGGCGTTGCAAAACGATATTAACCAACAGCTGTCAAGCCAAACGGGCTTTTCCTTTACAACATCGCTTCTCTCATTCCATCTGTCTTTGACGGCAACCAAGTATATACTGAAAACTATTATCATGACCCTCAGTATAAGATACAGTCACTAGCATCACTACGACTATCGCTACATGATATGAAGAAACGGCTAAGATATATATACATTGATTATTCCAAATGTAAAGTATGTGTATATACTGAAAGATGAGCTGTCCTTTTGAGTTCGGGACCACCTAAGCGAAGGCGGTTACATTGTCCTTATGGTGCTGAAGAGACTACCAGTGTCCGAGAGTAACTTGCTTGAGGTCGAATCCTATTTCCAGCCATGGATCAACTCCCTCCACTTTCGGCTCGCCCTGAGCCAGACCAACAAAGCCTACGCGTTGGTAGACAATGTTCGCCGCCGAATTGTCATGTGCAACGTAGAGGATGACACTATCTTTACATTCAACTCTGAGGAAACTGTAGAATAGACATTGTGAGTTATACTTTATCAGTAGCTTAAAGGAAAACTCACTGCTCGCACACCCGCCGAACCAGACGCTCCGCGCACCCAAGGCGGCGCCAGTTAGGGTTTGTGCAGACCTTGGTGATAGCTGCCACTCTATCGCTGTTACGAGTAAACGCAACAATGGAGGCGATTTCGGCTGGTCTACCGGGCCTACGAGCTTCGTGAACCCATACTTGACGCATCCGTACCAATCGTTCTGCTTCATCTATTGCACGTTCTGGGGTCAAGACAAAGGGGGCCTATTAAAGCATATAGAGCGTAAGAATAAATTCGATTTAAATTGTAAGAATTCGACTCACAGAGTCGCTGGAGAAGATATGACATAATTCCCCTATTGCTGGTATGTCTTCAGGGATTCCAGGTCGAAGGTTGTAGCCCAAGGAAGCGTCGATGGTGATTTTTCGCCTGTTCAAGGTTCTGGCCGTGCAGTGGGTTATTTTGGCAGCATAAAAAGGTCGTTGTAAATAATTCTTGATGCCTGTTTGACGCGTCCACTCTTGCGCAAAAATGGTGCTGATAGGCGCGGGTGCAAATATCGAGTACACCCGACTGAGTGGCACTGCGGTGCTGAGTTTTGCGACAAGTCCACGGATACAAGGCCGAATGTAGTTGTCGCGTAAGGAGTCGAACGGCAACGTTGTGTATATGAATACGGGGTAAGAACCCATATATCCTTCTGTGACGGCCAAGATAAACTCGATCGCTAAGTACGCATTTTTACATGTGAGCCATACAGCGGGATGTGTTGTCGAATGGTTCAAAGCGCGTTCCTCTGCAAGTGCTTTGTTGATTTGTGGGAGAATAATATTCGCGTTCCTTGGGTTGGACTCGAGCGCGTCGAGGAAATCTCTCGGGAGATGTCGCACATTGTAATAGGCTTCTATGACGATGTCAGATGGTAATGCAGGCATAGAAAAACGTCAGGAGAGTAGGGGCTGAGAACGTATTGGAGTCAGGCAGGCTTTGGTTGATGTTGATAGACTCATCTCATATGCCTTATATACCCATACCAGGAGTGCTGTATGTGGCCCAATTGGTCGAAACCTGAGTGCAGTGCAGTTTGGTTGGTCGTTTCAATTTGCCCAAGATTAGTGACTTAATAAAGTTTGGACACGGAATCAGATATCAAGGGATGCCAGATCGAGATAACGGGAGCCGATAT
This sequence comes from Myochromella boudieri, assembly GCA_018221655.1. NCBI lineage: Eukaryota > Fungi > Basidiomycota > Agaricomycetes > Agaricales > Lyophyllaceae > Myochromella > Myochromella boudieri. The sequence continues at coordinate 45,345 of JABCKU010008140.1, forward strand.
GAGATGCATTCTTTGTTTTGGAGCAGTAGTAGAGTCAGCTACAGCTTTCACAGCACCTAGTCGGACTCAGTTTCCAAGCGCTAAACAAGCGCCTACCTCTGTCGAAGGAATGTCAGCCAGTGTTTTGGCCATCCACATCCAGATCGCTGACTCACACATGCAAGAGGAATTCCCATCGTATGCGTCTTTCTGACGTGACGAAATGGTCGCGATCTGAGCGCTCCCGGACCGTTCGAGTCAACAAGACCGCAGTAGGGGCTCTGAATCTGGGAATGGAATGTTTCTATGGCTTAAACATTGGTTTGGGGTTCTACCACCTACCGCCAGAAATATATCTGGGACCGGAAGTCGCATGGAAAGTCAGTAGCGCCAATTGGAACTTCTACACAATTGATACCAATTATCGGATCACGTGCCAAATCACTGCCTAACAGCCTGAGTGATTCGAGCGGTCTCGTCCAAATAATACAATGGTTCCTTCTCCATGATTCTCTACAGGCAATCTAGGTTTCAGAAATTGATAAAGCCGCAAAAAATTGTGGTTGTAAGGGTACAATAGTGGGGGCGACGAGGAAAGCTATGCATGTCTTAACACCACCAATTCACTTCGTTAACACATGTTGTTAATATTTTTCGCAGCTATGCATGTACCTAATCGCATAGGTGCGCGTGGTGACCGCCTTTGCTTACGCTTTAATTTTATGTCGCATTCGATGTTCATAAATTTTTATACGCGTCGGTCGCTCCTTGTGTGACAACATATGCACTGAAGAACGACATCGGCTCCATTGCCACCCATGTCTTCGTCCGCATTGAACGGCAAGTCTCACCTGGCCGGCATTGCTTTCAGTTAGCCTGCCAGTACTTATTGGCAACGCCTCTGATGGAAATACCAAAAAAAAGTAGCAATGATAGTCGACCTTGATGTAGGCTGTAGTAGCCCTTACCAAGGCCCTGTTCCCGAGGAAGTTTTACACGGTCTACTCGAAACAAGTCGGTGTAACGGCTTTCGCGTAGCCATGATGTTCCAAACAGCGTACGTAGCTCTTTGTGGGCAAGAAATCTTGTTGATATCATCAGCCATCGTCACTAGCGCCCGAGGCACGAACACGTTCAGTCGACGCAATTCATTAGAGATCGGGTAAGCCGGTGATCATCCCCCAAAAAGTACACCTTTTCTTGAGGGTGAGCGAAATATTGACAGGCAGGATGCCAAGTGCCAAATAACGCGTTGAGACTATCCAACCTGGTCCGATGGCGGCCAAAAGCGTTTGTCTCAGCAACCAGTGAGGCAGTGGATCGCCAATCATGTTTGGGCTTTACACTAAATATCCAGTGCTCGGCCATCTATTCATCATCGAAAAAGTCGCCAAGGTTGCCATCTACATTCCACCTGTTACGTTGTAGGTGCCGCATTATCTCCGTTGAATGAAACTCTCGAACAAGCAATGCCTGTTGTGAGAAGGAGCCACAAAATAAGCTATTCAATACAAGATCCTCCGACGTCATAAAGATTGGTTGAACTGCCTCACAACATACCTCCGGTCATTCTATTTGCGAACTTTGATGCGTGATACTTTGATTAGATTTCGGAGTCCTCTGATTCGACAAGGAATCCAGGACTAGTTTCGAACGAGATACACATCTGGAGTGTTACGTCCCACCACTAGTAGGCACACAAATTACGGCACATCCAACGCCGATCAAGGAAAGGTGTTTCAACAGGTCAGCTACCATAGCAAAAGAAAATCAAAGTAATTGCAGAAATACACACGCGAGGCGAGAGGTTCCTCGTTCCATGGCTAGTATCACATCCAAAACCATCGACCTCACAGCTTCGGAAGGAATCGCCACCCGATGGAAGTCGGGGAGTCGTTTTGATCAGAAGTCGAATAGAACGCCACCTCCCGTGGGCCGTGACGTTGAGCAACTTCAAACGACTGTGGGACAACACAGTAATGAATGTTTTATGACTCATAATTATATGCAGCAGTCTGTCTATATCCGTCAGCCTCTCACCAATCGCCTTCTGAGCAGGACCAGAGATGGATCCGCGTGCAGCTTTGGGGTACCGATTCGGCTTTAATGGGGAACCGTTTATGTATAGCTGAGAGTTCCATTCTACCGTCGACCGATAGATATGTGAGAAGAACGTGTTTTGAAAAAAAAAAACACGCGGCGCTCAGACATGATAGATGTGGACGGGCTTAACTTGAGAGCGCTACTGCCCAGATGTGGCCGTACAGCCCGAATATACAGCGCTAGTCTTTTGGTTGGTCAAGATGTTAGTACAGCCGCCGCAGGTTGCCCCCCTTTCTCTGAAGCCCGTGAGCTCATCGCCTACACCATTGCGGTGGACAGTGTTCAGATGAACTTGCGTAAAATAGATTTAGCTATGTTATTTGGAATGTAGATCGAGATCTGTCCGATCGTGCAATTCCCGATCATGGGTGGGGTAACCGCTGGGGTACCGAATACCGTCTGAGCCCGCTTGTCGGCTGAGTCAATTCATCCAGCCTAGGCCCTTGAGTCAGTAATAAATCACGATTCTTGCAATAAGCTGCGATCTGACGGTATGATAACCCAAGAATGCCCGGTCGCAACGGCGTTAAGGAGTCGTCTGGAACGCATCACGGGATCCGATTTAGATCGATAATGTTTATCAATCCAGTGATGGGGATGACGGCGTTGCAGCAAGTTGTGCGTTGAACGGCGTAAAGAGGCGAAGGGCGCACCTGTGCACACAGCAGTGAGAAGCATCATCACAGCAGAGGCTAGGACTCGGAAGAAAAACACGTTGTCTCTGCATGCAACTTGCCCTGCGAGGAGATCGGACTCGGAAGTAAAACTACCCGGCTACCAAACGGCTATTTGGCAAAGGGCTGAAAACCAAGCAGTGCGGGCCGGTCTCCGGATTAATATAAACTGGTAAAGGGCTCATTGCCATTACACCATTTCGGCCTCTAACAACAGGGGGTGGATCCCAATGAGTATTTTAGATTGGACGTCATATTCATGCCCAGTAAGTGACTCAGACCATGTCAGACTGACGAGCAGAGAGGATGGGGTTATTCCCGGAGCTTCCAGCCATGATGTACTTGATAATTTCTTGTGGCAAGTTTGGTGACCTTTCATTCAGCCGAAAACAGAAGCTCCTGTTTGCCACAACGGACCATATGTCTGGAAACTTGATACACTAATGCCATACTATATTGGCGGGCAGGTTCCGAAACAATGCATTTGAGTTGTGGATTGATTACCCGGATCCTCACGTTCATGTAGAATTTACATAGACAGATCAAACATCAGGTTTAGGACAATAGGACAACTTATCATGATGTAAAAGGGACAATCACAGGTTTGAAGTATTTTCTGAAGTCTATTAGGAATAAAATCGAGGACAAGGGCTATGTTACACATAAACGAGTGAGATATGGCTAACATTACGATAGTAGCATTTAAACAACTCATTACGAGGTAGCGTTGTTAAAGATCAGGAGGTTGACGGTCTTCGAGGGAAGATCCGATAGCTTATCCTTGCTCGCAAGCCCAATGAGTGCAGACTTCAACTGGGCTGGCGTAATCTTTCCGGGTACAGGAGCAGTCAACCCAATAGTTTCACCAAGGGATGCAAGTGGAAGGAATGAGGAGATCCAACGGGGAAGCGCAGCATGTGCAACAACATACACAGACGAGAGTGAGAAAGGTTGCTGAGGTTGAGTTAAAGACAAAAGATTGTTGTCTTTATCGAAGACAGGGCTGAATTTATCTGAAGGGTAAATGGAAAGCAGGTACGCTAGAAGGCCAGCGGTGTGAGGGGATGCCATCGATGTGCCTGAAAGTGTGGCAACCGCGTTCTTGGACCCGATATAGGTTGAGACAATGTTCAAGCCTTCTCATAATGTCAGACAGGGAACGAGTGAAGAGACGAATGGAGCATACCAGGTGCGAAAACATCAACACATTCACCATGGTTAGAGAAATATGCACGTTCGTCACCGAGTGTTGATGCACCGACGGTAACTGCCTTCTTGGCTGCAGCCGGCGAATACTGGCATGCATCGTGGTTATCATTGCCTGTAGGTTCGTAGAAACGCGTAAGTAGTGGTATTTCGGTCAACCCAACTTAAAAACACACCAGCAGCGACAGCGAAGTGCAGTCCTGCGTCGACAGCACGATCAACAGCATCATCCAGAGCTTTGGATTTGCCCCCACCAAGACTCATGTTAGCGACGGAGCCGACGTGTCTGGAAGCCTTGTCGGTAAGCTGTTTCTTGGCTTTGGCTAAAGCCTGGTTAGCAGCCCAAACAACGCCTCCTACGACGTCTGACATGGAACCACTTCCATTAGAGCCGAGGACCTTGACAGCAATGACGTTTGCCTTCTTTGCAACACCGTACTTCTTTGATGCAATGGTTCCGGCACAGTGAGTACCATGGCCGTTACCATCCTCATCCACGTCATTCAAAGGAATGGTCTTCCCCCATGATGCGCGACCGCCAAACTCTATATGGTTGATGTTGATACCAGTGTCGATAACGTAAACATCAACACCTTCACCACCAGCCGGATCATAATCGTACTTAGAGAAGGTGCCGAAAGTCAGCCTGCCGCGATGGCTGATTCGTGCAAGACCCTAGTCACTATAGGTCAGCCACTCAAGCGACAAACCACTGTGGGGACTCACCCATGGTGCACCTTTCTGAATATCCATGGTATGGACTATCTGGTCCTGTTCAATGTAGGCCACCTCTGGCATCGATCGAAGACGTTGAACGACGCCCTTAGAAAAGGTTCCTGCATAGCCAGAAATCCGATGACCGTCGTAGACTTGGCTGATACCAGAGTCCTCTCCGTAAAGAGGGTCCTCGTTGTGTGCCATTTCGAGGAAGTTGAAATGATTCGCCTTAAGGGATTGTGGCAGGTCGTGCTTAAGCATGACAATGTAGGAATTGTTGAGAGTACCATGTGGATGGTCAGATACAACGAGGGGAGCAAGTGTAAGGGGTGAATTATACGAGGGGTCGTGGTGAGGGGACGTAGAAAGAGGTGTTGAGCTCGCGGACGAGAGGAGAGATATCGCGACGAGCGACCACTTAGCGAATGTAGTCATGATGGGGAGACGTGAACTCTCGAACCCTGCTTTCGGGCGCTGATAATGGGGTCGTGTTGATATCTATTTGGTGGAACGCGCAACCTAGAGCCAAGCACACGTCACAACCAAGCAACCAGCTTGTTTGTTCCAACATCCCCCGAACAAGGCCTACGATAAGTACATCCCATAAAGCCATTAATACGTATCAGCGTACATGCATCGATAAGAAAATAATGTAAATCAAGATGCTAAGTAGCAAAAACTTGGAGTCGTTGACCCAATGAAGGAATCTCTCTCAACCTGCAGCACTACTAGCCCAGACTAGCCCAGAGAACGTTACATCTGCTGACCTACAGATGCATAAACACTCTTACGGAGAGTGTGACAGAAATCAAACAACTTCCAGACAGCCATGCAACACTTAGTACTTTTCTGAGTCCCCAGCAAAGTAAACGTTTGTTTGAAATTGAATGCAGTGCTGACACGCGCTTCAACAGGGTCTCCCGACGATATGGGTAGGGGTGGTGGTGACTTCATAATAAATGTTTAAACTATTAAGAACAGGCGCGATACGGGCCAAAGGCCGCTGGTAAGGAACTTTCAAATAGGGAGGGGGATTATATGGTGTTCACTAGTGTATGCACGGACCATCTCTTGATTTGGAACAGCTTAGTGGTGACTAGGAAGTACCGTGATTATTATTGACTTGAAGGTTCCAGACTTCATTGTCTAGACGTCTATGAGCTGTGTCGAAAGTCCACTGTAGCATATTACAGGAGCCAAAATGAAGATCGAAAACGATTCGATACTCGACCTCACGCACAAACTCGATTCCAACGTTCAAATCTACCCAGGAGATCCCTCATTTAGTTCCACCCCCTGGTCCACTATCGAGAACGATGGCTACAGTGTCCACGCCCTCAGCATGGGCTCTCACACAGGCACCCACATAGATGCCCCATCACACTTCTTCAAGGACGGGAAAACCATTGATCAAATTCATCTCTCGTCTCTGTTCGGCCCTCTCGTGGTTGTCGATCTCACTCAGCGAGGACTTCGAGCTCGCCAGAAGATCACTTGGGCGGACATAGAAACATTCTCGGATCGCATGCATTCAGGTGTAATTTTGTTCATATACACTGGGTGGTCAGCATTCTGGGGGTCACCGAAATATTTCGAGCACCCGTTTCTTACAAGGGAAGCAGCCGAGAAGATCATTGAAAAGGGCGTGCGTATTCTGGGTGTGGATACACTGAACCCGGACGAGACCCCTTATCAAGGCATTGGCGGTGCGGATGGATTTGGTGTCCATGAAGTGGTGTTAGGTGCTGGCGGCATTATTGCTGAGAACCTGGCTAATCTCCAGATGCTCGGTGGACGAAACCGCGTAGCCCTCATCCCGCTCAACATAGTGGGAAGCGATGGGTCACCCGTAAGGGCGTTTGCCTGGAAAGGATGACACTGATTAATTCTACTAACAAGGGTGTAGGGTATGTTGGTACCCGTCGAGTAGTCTGGAGTAGTAGTCTATGTACTGGTTGTGGTTGTAGGAGTGTGCTAAGGACTATGAGTTTGTACGTGAGCTGGAATGAAAGATGGCATATAAGATCATATAGTATCGTAAAACAGGCAATCAAAGTATGATCCAATGTGAAAAATGTTCCATGATATGTAGGGTGTGGATTACCGTGCCCTCTCCACGAGTACAATGGCGTCAGCGACGTTTTCTCGGAATGCGTCGGCACCCAGAAGTTCGACAATGCCAGCCTTTGCGAAGGTTTCGCGAGGTCCGGGTGACAAATGTGTGATGAATAACCCGACACCGCGACTCTGGAATGACAAGAAACATGAGCCCGGATATTCTCATCTCATCATGAAGAATAATCAACCTACCATGTACTCATCCAGCAATTCATACATGATTTGCGCCGCTCTGACATTGGATGAACAAAGATCCTCCAACAACCTAAAATAAAACTTACGAGGCATCGACCGTCTCCACATCAGCTAAATGGAAGACAAGCACTGATGCTTGCTTGCGGCGTGGGTTTTCAGATGGATGGCTCTTCTGAACACCGTAAAGCTCAAGCCTACGTAGCCGCTCTATGGGGAGAGTCAGAAGCATGCACTGGAAAAGCAAGGAGTGCACCTTTTAGCTGAGCAGTGTTAGCTGGAGACTTTTGTTAGCTTGTTATATGTATAGATATATCCACGTACCAAAGTCAAGGTTCTCTCGAATACGAATGATCAACGCTCCATCTGCGCTCTCCTCCGCCTCCGGGTTCTCGTTGATTGGTTTCCATCGATCCGTGCCAGGAATGCGCCCCTGTGGACATGAATCGGGTGAGTGTACAATCTTGGAAATAGGGTATGAATGCACTTGCAAGGATGGTCATACGAGCTTTGGACGATCTGTGCACGACGAGGAGTAAAGAAATAATCAAGCTGACCACGACGCCAACTTCGACATTCCACACGATGGAGAACACGAAAGTAAGCGACATAAGCGCCATATCGATCCACGCACTCATTCTGTCCATGTACGATGTAAGCCACGATAAAATAGGCAGCTTAAGTAACACACCTCCAGTAGTACATAACATCATGCGGTACTTCTAAAAGAAGAGTGAACACGACCAGGCAGATACTAACTCATCGTCGGTCATGACCAGAAAGTAGTGTGTTGTGCAAGGACTCACATAGATGCAAGGATACACTTTGGGAGGAAAAATAACCAAGGCAAGAGGAAAAAAGTCGCAAGGAGGATAACACCCGAGCACACAAGCGAAGCCATCTGTGTTCGTCCACCCACGTCACCATTGATCCGAGATCTATTACAGATAAAGTGTTATGAGTGGATTGCCCACAATGTAATTATCAGCCTACCGAGTGATAGAGCCGTATGCCGGCAGAGTGCCTGGGACAAAAGAAGCTGCGAGATTGGCAGCGCCCAAAGCAACCAGCTCACGGTTTGGGCTGATAGCATACCCAAACCGCGCGCCATTTTGTTTAGCTGCGACGATACTGTCTAGGAAACCAACAATAGAAATCATGCTATCCCGGAGATTCGGAGGTCATCACCAAGTTTGATGAGGGCAAAATGGAGGCGTACGTACACAGCTGTGGAGGTTGTGCGTCTAAGGAACTTCAGATTGGCGGCGCGGAAGGGGAATTGTATGAAGGAGCCACCCGTGGAGATGGGCACCGCTCCGAGGATATCGACCCCTTCCTCATCCCATCGTAACTCCGAACACATAACTATCATTGCATAGTGATGCTACTAAGTCATAGGTTTAAGAAGGTGAGTTGGTTGACTTACATGTTGACACAGCGACGACTATCAGAACCTCGGGTAGGCGGTAGATAAACCAGTACCTTCTGAAGTAATTTTTGATGGTCCTAAGAAGGACAAGAGCGAAGAGGCCAGTAAAACTGATTATAGTTGTCCGGACGTTTAGATGCGTAAAGGCGTTCTCCAAAACGAAAAGGGCTTTGTCGAGCGTTGTTTCTGGTTGAACAGTTCGCTGAAGAGCGACAAGGCCGAACATAGGAATCAGCTGTTCACTAGAACATTCGTAAGGTCAGGAGTCGAAACAAGGATCACACTGCCATACATCATAATCACGACTGCGACTGCAGTGATGAAGCCGCGCAGGAGTGCTCGGCTGAGTACGACATCAATGAACCCGAGCCTGAAGAAACCTAGCAGGAACGAGATCAAGCCGACCTAGGAAACACACTATAAGAGATATATTTGACAACTCAGATTAGGGGTTTAAATAATCACCTGGAGTGTGATGATAGTGGCTACGCTAATCCCCAACGCGTCCGAGGAGCCATCATTGCCTGGCGTGTCATACCTGATCTCGGTGATAGCCTGACCTAGGAGCAAGCTTAAAGCTGCCTCGGGCGCGACATTGAGTTGCCTAGAAGTGCCGAGGAATGCATACACTATGCCAGGAATGGATGCCGAGAACTAATGTGAATATAAAGATAGGTGAGACAAGGGCGAGAATGGATCTGGAGATGACACACCAGTCCAGTTAATGGGCTCAGCTTTGCCAGGGATGTCGCGTAACTGACGGACTGTGGGATGAGCATGCTTGCGACCGTGATACCCGCTAAGATGTCCCCGCTCAGCCTTCCAAGTTATTAGTAAAATTAAATCGCATTTGGCTTTAATGCTTACAAGGATACAGAGTAGTTGGGTATCCACGCAAAAGATGGGATATAGTATTTGATCTTTCGTGCCAGCGCAGACTTATCCGTCTTCTGTTCATCGGGATCTAACAATTCAAGTAGTTTTGATAACATATTTACAAGCTCGTCTGGAGGTGGTAGCTCACCCGCAACTGATGAGGACGTGCTACCATATTGCTCAGCCTCTGGTCCAAGCACATTATCAAGTAGAGGTGTTCGTTCTTCATGTCGAGCGGAGTCCAAGTCCATGAAGGAGCTGGAGGAGGAGACGGTGTTGAGGGGCTGGCCGAGGTCACGCTGGTATCCGGCCATTATAAGGGGCCACACGAGGTACTGATAGGAACGCTTGTGGGAGTGGGAGTGGACCACACCAAAACGCAAGACGCGTGGTCTGCAGCTTACATAGGGTTCAAGCGATATTTTTATTCGGCTCGGAACTTTAATCCTGATTATGTGTATCTGACAATGCCGTACACGCACAATCGTGTATATACTACGAGTATTCATAAAAACCCTTCCCATTCTTCTTTCCATACCACTGCGCGTCAACCATACGTTCGAGGAGAACACTCGGCCGGTATTTGGAATCGCGGGTGCCTTCATACAGTGTTTGTTGGATAGCAAGGCATGTATCAAGGCCGATGCTATCCGAGTTGAATGTGGGTAGTTGAAAAGGCGAATGAGGGGAGCGAAGGACAAGTTTAGCAGTATTGAATACACGTACAAGTCAGCTACAGATAGAAGACATCAGTGGATGGTTGGGGACAGGAAAACGTAGTTGCAAGAATGCCCCTCATTCACAGCAGAAATAAATACCCCTCACCCAGTTGCAATGGACCCATCGGATGATTCATTCCGAGTTTTAAAGTGGTATCAATATCCTCACGAGTCGCAATTCCCTGATGTGATGATGTAAATTAACAAAAAATGACGATATTTACGGCAATAGAATGTACCTTTTCTAAGCACATGATGGCCTACAGGATATAGTGATGAGCGGTTACTTGTTGACTGATAAATTACAGCTTACTTCGTTGATAAAGGGCATCAATAGTGCATTAGAAACGAAGCCTGGAACGTCCTTTGAAGTTGTCACCTCTACCACGCACACTCATTATTTCAGAAAAGTAGCGTAGTATACAATGTTATTCTGACCTTTGCCGCAAGCCACAGCAAATGCTCGCGCTCGGTCGAGCGTCTCCGGCGTGGTTTGGAGTGCGGAGATTAGTTCGACAAGTTTCTAAATAATATTGAATTCTGTCGGGCGGGGAGTCAGTTAAGGTGTTTGACAGCATACCATGACCGGAACGGGATTGAAAAAGTGAAGTCCTATATAATAGACGCGTCAAAGGTATGAAATCAACTGAACTGGCTTTCATTTACCAACGACGCGCCCAGCGCTTTGCTTTCCAGATTCGCTGGCAGCATTTATATTTTCAGGTATCGCAGAAGCGGCAATCTTTGTGATACTAATTGAACTTGTATTTGTAGCAAGGATGGCGTCTGGCCGTAGCTCCTTTGCGAATGACCCAAATATTGACTGCTTCAGAATCAATGACTCTGAGACTGCCTGTATAGTTTCGAAGTAAAGTCAGAAAGCCCCCAAATCAATCTCTTACATACCTCCACCACCATGTCGACATCTCTCAGTCCCCTAAGACCAACGTCACTCCCTACGACCGTAACACGGTCCCTTGCCTCTTTAGCCTGCTCACTCGTGATACGTCCTTTCGCCACATCCTTAGCAAGGAGCTTATCCATAAGTGAAAGACCCTTAGCCACTTGGTCCTGTGATCGGTCGTGTAGAAGCACAGGCACTTTGGCCCTAAGAGCAGCAACCAGTGCAATGCCGGTGCCCATTTGGCCAGCCCCAAGGACGCCTAGAGTGCGGATACCGTGTGCAATAGACATCTGCAGACTTCAAGGGAACAGAAAGACCAAAAAACGCACTCAAACGCGTTAAATAACGTTGTTAGTGCTGCCAAAGCCCCCGAGTGACTGAGTCGGAAGGGTCTAAAGTTCAAAACGCTGGCACGTGAAAATGATCATAATGGTATTTCAAGTTATCGAGTCGAACAACGTGCTGAATAACACAGTAGCACCCTCTCGACCTCCAAAACAAAAAGGTCAAGTTGTTCAATTTAACCTCTGCTTGCCACTCGGATTCTACTGTCATGAATAGTCCTTGGTATGATACACCACGGTTTAAGTAGGTTCTTCTCCAGATCTTTCTCATCGGTTCTCATCTAGAGCGGCAACTGGATCTTACCTTTGCACAAGCTAAAGCATGTCCGGCGTCCTGGAGGAACAATTCGTGATTGAATCTAGCCTAACGGTTTCAACAATGTGCATCTTTCCATGATCCCAAAAATTCAAAATGGTCAGTGGGTGTGATGACCCGCTCAATGTTAATCGTCAACAAGCCAGTAACTGATCCTATGTGGCCCAAACGTCGTACGGGGGTTATGCTGCTGGCAGGTATCTTCACTGACATATTTATGCACGATTCTCCTCGTTATGTCGCCCCGCCCGTTATTTATACGCCTTCAACGTCCTAGGCATCAATTGCGGCAATTTCAACACATTCACAGTGTAGGAGAGTGCATAGATTGCATATTACACTGTGTGGTACTCACGGTGGTAACGGATTGGGCCGCTTAAAGCCGCTATAGTGGGTTTGTGGTTGTACTTACTACCGTTTGCTTCTACTTCTGATTTCGAGCCTTGAATTTTTCATAGCCAGTCCGTACCATGTCAACGGTGACCCGCACGCTTTGCGTTGTCACTTGAATGGAAATCTCTGCTCCTATTTTCCTGGAATACATTGTAGCACAGCCAACAATGTTGAACCCAAGCTTGCCCAGATCAAGAGGGTGCCCTCACAGTCACATATGACGTCATCACATATTGTCTATAACTGTTCAAGTAGTGGGGCTTTCGTTGCATACTACGATGACAAGCACGCTCCCTCCTATCGTGCAAGCACTGTCTGGTGCAATCGGTAGCGCGTCTGCGAATGTTCTCACATACCCGTTAGACCTCGTTACGACTCGCGTCCAGCTAGATCCTCCTGCCAAGGCACGCAGAGGAGTTCAACGGGGACTAGATATCATCCGAACTATCATTCGCAAACATGGGCTCTCTGCTTTGTACCATGGCATCTGGGCAGATACAGGAGCGACTATCCTCTCGAAGTAAGTGTTTGATGTCCGATGGGCGTCCGTTCTCATCGCTGCCCTAGTTTCCTTTACTTCTATGTCTACTCTCTTCTTCGATTAATGTCTACGAGAAGAGTCATGTGGTTCCGGAATGCAAGAAAGATCGATACCAGCAAATTACCTCACAAACCTTCTATGGCTGAAGAGCTCATTCTTGGCTTCGTAGCTGGAGTAGCATCTCGGGCTATAGCCACCCCGCTTAGTATCATTACACTACGCCTACAGACAAGAGGCACTGAAGACGATGGCGAATGTGAAGACATGGACACGCGAAGCTCAGCTGGCAGCGTTGTACAGGCTATTAAAGAGATACATGCTGGGAGCGGCATCCAAGGCTTTTGGCGAGGTATGTCTGTCTTCACAGAGTTGCTTACTTGCTAAGTGCTAGTGCCGAATGTGAATAACAGGATTTAACATGACGATACTTACATCCTTCAACCCGTCTATCACCCTAGCGCTTCTTCAACTCTTTCGACGACTCCTATCTCTTACGCGTCACCTTAGAAGTGGAAACCCAACATCTGCGATAAAAAATTCTATAAGCCACGCTGATTCAGCCCCAGTGATCAATCTTTCCCCGAAACAAGCATTTTTCGGCGCAGCTTTTTCAAATGCGATAGGTTGGTGTTCCCCCTCATGCCTATGAAGCGCCTTGACTGATGCTAACTGGCTTCGTGGCAGCCGTGACCCTCCTATACCCGGCATTACTGGCCAAAACTCGCCTCCAAGCATCTTCTGCAGATTCCTTAGGAGAGGTTCTTGCTGATGCATACCGTGGGAACGGGACATTCTCTGCCACGCAGCGCAAGTTCGAAGCCAACAGGCCCGCGCATGCTAGTAGACGAGGACTCTATCAAGGTCTTGAGGTGCAAATTTTGAAAGGCTTCATTAGCCAAGGAGTAACTTTCCTAGTGAAAGGAAGGTTAGTTGAAATGCTTCCAGGAGTTTTATATTCTCATCAAATATGTTACTTCAGGATTGAAGAAATGATTGTGAACGCCTACTTACGGCGAAGACGTTGAGCTGCTAAATCCATCAGGTCAGGTGGACAAGCGCTGATCGTCGAGCCATCAACATCAAGGATGTCTCCCTTCCGTAAGTAGTGTTGTATAAGGTTACTCAACCCTTAGTTGGTAAGGCAGGCCAGACATAGTTTAAACAAGTTAGGCAGGAAGCAGACTTTAAAGCAAGTAACCCATTCAAGTGTACAAGGATTGGCACTGGTACTAAAGCAAGATAAGAAAAGAGATGGTCTGCCGCTATAACAAGATGGCATGGTTGTGATGAATATATGCTCGGTACATTGATAAAGTGGTTTTTATTTACAAAGAGCCGATATTTGCCGCCGCTGGTCCTAGCAACGCCGTAAGTTGGGCACTCACTGCCACCAACGTTGGTAGAGATTTGCAAGTGAAGTCCAATAGTTGGCCTTGCGTAAACGTGGCACCCGTTTCATTAAAGAAATTACCAAGTTGCGCGAGGGAAGCCGTGTTTGGTGAATACATTGGCCAGCCGAAGTCAACCAATCCGTGAGTGGGATCGCGGGCGAACGCTACCCAAGCACTTTGGACAAATTTCGAAAGAGCTATTTCGGTGCTGGCGGGTGGTGGATTCGGGATAAATGTGAAAGGGAATGTTCCGAAAACGATCGGGATCTCGGAGGCGTGATAAGCACGGATATCAGGGCGGGTAGAAATGTCGGGGAAGACAGCTAGTTGCGATGGCTTTAGTTATAGATATGACGAGCTTTATGATGATCCATACCTTGATATTGGTACCTCCAAGTGGGTACACCGGCTTTTACACGGTCGTTCGTGGTGCTCCCTGCATTGCAAGTAAAGAACTTCACCCGCGTCAGAAATCAACATGCGCAGAACACGAGTAAGTCATACTTGTGTTTGAAGATCCGACAGGAGTTCTGTCAAGTTCGGGATGACAATACCAGCGGCCACCTCCTCGGCGCCGACAACAAATATGTCCCCTTCGTGCTCTGTTGTTCCTCCGAGAAGCGGAACACGTAGAAATTCCCCAGATGCAGAACGAGCAGCTATATCCGAGAAAATAACAACATCTGTTGGATGAAATGGTAGTAAACCGCAGTGACACGATAGTTTATAGAGGCTGAATTATTCACCATCAACGACAAGGCCGAAATTAGTATTAGTGGTGATGACCGCATCTTCTAGGGTTCTGAAGGCAACTTGTTTCATACATGATAACTGGGCCGCATTGGTAACTGACGCAATAGTCAGTGATCGAGTGGAATTATATGAAATGAGGCTCTTACCATTACCGCATCCGACTATGGTCGCAACTGTGTTCCAAGCAATGGTATTGAGAGGTGTTGTACTACCTAATATACTAAGGCTTGAAAAGTTCAATGGTTCGAGGGTCAGGATTTAATGACGTGCTTAATATGCGAGTACCTTCCAGATTGCTCGATAACACCTTACGAATTCAAAGAGAATCAGTGGGACTGATGAAACACAAAAGGATTTTGCATCAATTCCAAGTACCTTTAATTCTCGTATCGTGGGGGTGTGCAAATGTGTAAGCATCAATTGCTACACCTCCAGCACTTTGTCCAAACAGAGTGACGCGCTGTGGATCACCCCCGAATGCAGCTATGTTATCGTGAACCCATTGAACAACTGCGTCAAGGTCGAGCAGGCCGAAGTTTTGTGAGTGAGTCCCATTTACGAGTTGAGGAGCGTTGGGGAAACCGAAAATATTGAGCCGATAATTGAAAGTAACAACCAGAATGTCGTCGTGATCTCGCACGATGTTTTGGCCATTGTACGTCGGAATATTACTCTACGGATAACTGACGTGAGTTAGCGAGACACGAGAGTTGGAATATGCTTACCGTGCCAAATTGGAACCCACCTCCGTAGACCCAGAGGAGGACTGCCGAACGTTGTTTCCTTCGTATGCTCGGAGCCCAGATGTTAACAGTCAGACAGTCCTCTGACTCTGGCACGAAAATAGTATCGTTGCCTGCCCCAGCAAGACGCAAGAATTCGACGGAAGCGGCATTCAAAGCCTGAAGGCATGAATCACTGAACTTGTTCGCGGTCAATGGTTTGATGTGCACAGGGGGTAGAGTAGGTGCTTCCCAACGCTTGGTGACAGCGTACGGTATACCAAGGAATTGTCGTACAGTCGGGATCACAAGAGTGCCAAGAACGGGGCCTTGACGTGTGGGCACGAGCAACCCATCAAGTTGAGCACGAACGGCAAGTAAACACGAGAGGATGAGGGTGCAGAGATTGAGCAACATTGTACCATACGCTAATATTCGAAAAGCGGGATGAACTGAGGTTTAAGTAGTGTATGGGATAGATGGCATTAATGCGTCCACTAGGCCCGGGTGCTGATAGTGGTTCTAACAATCTCACGAGAAGTGTAACAGAGAGCAGTATGATGTATAATAAACATGACGGTTGTCAGATGGAGGAGGGCTGATAAAGACGGATGTTGTTAATCGGGTGCAGTCACGTCAAACACTATTTGAACACCTTTATACTCAGGCTGTAGAATGAGCTGGACCAAATAGTGTTTTTACATGTTCGAGCGATCAAATGCTGCGAAATGCAGTTCGTCAGTGCACGGACTAATGTAACAAGGTGGGAGACAGGAGACCTTTGTGTATCAACGTATATCAACTCTCGAAGAAGTCTATTAGTACTTCTGTCACAGTGCCATGTGACCCAAAAAACAAAAACCTTGCTGTTGGGAACCTCTATGGAACTAACTGAGCACAGGAAGCGATGAACATTGTTTGATTATTGAGATGCTGAGGTCTCAACCCTGTGATTTTCCATGGTAGTACAAAATGTCTCGATATATAATGTCGACTCATACAGACCTGACGGCAGAACCGCCAGCGTCAAGTAAAGATGACAACTGAGTTGACACTGACCTCAAGACGCTAACCGAGCCGCATGTAAAATCTAATAGTGAACCCGTGGTAAAGACCACTCCAGTCTCGTTGAAGAAATTGCCAATTTGAGCGAGGTTCGTTGTGTCTGGAGAGTACATGGGCCAACCAAAGTTAACTAGTCCACGCTTAGGATCGCGAGCAAATGCAACCCATGCGCTTTGCATGTACTTCGAGAGTCTGACCTCGGCGCTGGTTGGAGGAGGGTCTAAAATCGCACCGAAAGTGTTGAAGATGACAGGAATCTCAGAGGCATGGTATGCGCGGAGGTCTGGGCGGCTCGAAATATCAGGGAATATACCTGAGCAGTCGAAGGAAATAAATGAAGGGAACACCGAGTTGGCTAGCTTTTCACCTTGGTATTGGTATCTCCAAGTTGGAACACCTGCAGTTATCCGGTCACCAGTGGTCTTTCCGGTAGGGCAAGTGAAAATGATCTTTGGGTAGCAACAATGAGGTAAATGCTTCGCGTTGGCTTTTCAATTGCTTACTTGCGTCATAAGGTCCGACAACAACTCTGTAACTCCTGGAATAACGATTCCAGTGGCCACTTCTTGGTTTCCAACGATGAAGATATCGCCCTCTTGCGCAGTTGTTCCTGCGAGAAGAGGGACCCGCAAGAACTGTCCCGAAGCAGAGCGGGCTGCGGTATCTGAAAAAATGTTGATACCTGAACTGAGGTGAAAAGGATGAAGAAATGAGAGGACAGGAACAAGCCGACCGTCTGCCACGGGATCGAACGTAATGCTAGCGTTGATCACTATGTTTTCCAAGGTTCTAAAAGGAATAGCCTCCATACACGTCAGCTGTGCTGCATTCGTAACTGTTACCTGTCAACGGCTGAAGATGTTTAGTAACTGCAACAAGTACTTCACCATTTCCACAGCCAACTGCACTTGCCACCTGGTTCCAGGCGGCGACGTTGATGTCAGCTCTTGATGGAACTGCGCCTGTGATTGGTAGACCCAGACTGGATTTAATCATGTTAACTAATGGCGCCGTCATTGACAACGGCCCGCCCTACTTTCCAGACTGCTCGATAATGCCTAGGGATAGTTAAGATTCAGGTAGACTATGGGGCTATGACAAACAAAATTACCTTTGACAATAGTATCATGTGGGTGTGCAAAGCTATAAGCATCGATTGCTGTAGCTCCAGCACTGTGACCAAATAAGATAATGCGCTCGGGGTCACCTCCAAATGAACCAATGTTGTCGTGAACCCATTGTACGGCAGCATCAAGGTCGAGAAGGCCAAAGTTCTGCGACTGAGTCGAGTTCACTAGCTGGGGTGCGTTTGGGAAGCCGAATATATTCGTCCTATAGTTGAAGGTAACGACAAGCACATCATCATTGTCTTGTACCAAATTCCGACCAATGTACGCAGGCTGGTTAGTCTAGAGACGGTATATTAGAAATTTATGATTACCAGAGACGAAAGAAACCCACGGTACCGAATTGGAACGAACCACCATAGACCCAGAGCATTACTGACGTGTGTTGTTTCCTTTTAGTGCTCGGAGCCCATATGTTAACGCTCAAGCAGTCTTCTGACTCTGGGACAATTGGATCACCAGAACGCGCAAGTTTGAAAAACTCAAGGTTGGCTGCGTTCAAAGCCTGAACACAAGAGTCACCGAAAATATTCGCGTGAAAAGGAGAACTTCGTGGGTGAGGCGTCTTTGGGGCGGCCCACCGGTTGGCTACGGCGTAGGGGACCCCAAGAAATTGTCGTACGTGGGGAGTCACAAGGCTGCCAATCACGTCACCCTGACGGGTGCGTATAGTCAATCCGTCGCTTTGGCCATTGGAAGCGCATGCCAGGGAGAGAACGAAAAAAATTGAAACTAGCATTGCGAAATCGTGACAGAGTTCGAAACCTCGCCAGTGTTGTTTATATAGAGCACGTGTGAGATATTGCGCGGACTACATGGCTTTCGGGTGCTATCCGAGTCCAAGCCTAAAATGAACTTTGATTCTCGTAGATGTAAGACACGGGACTGCAAACGTACGATGGTAAACGTGAGCCCAAATTTAACGACTTCACCAATGCCACTTCCCACCCATGAACGGGCAGAAGGAATCATGCTCTAAAAGCAACATTACAACGCACGAGGCCTCAATCGAGGCTTCTATTTCCCATACTGTTTAGTAACGTCTTCTGAGTACCCTCAGGCTGGAAAACCTCGAAGCAGATATTATAGCAGGTATTGACCCCTGTAGAAGCAGGTGGAGACCAAGTAAACGATTTTCTTGTAGCCTGAACAATATTGTAACAGTGGTAGTCGCGGAAAGCCAAAGTTTGTCACACAAACGTCACAAACAGGTAAAAATACCGATTAGATAACAGAATTCTAGTGGTGACTCGAACTGATAGTACTCGTTATACACTTACTATATCTCATACACCCCACAGGGCCCACAGAACGACGATGGCCCCGATTCATATCGACGAAACCGCTGGTTCTGATACAACAGGCACAGGATCCTCAGATCAGCCTTATCAATCACTTGGTTTCGCCGTCTTCAGTCATGGCGCGACCGAGTCATTTTTGACGCGTAAAGACTCTTCTGGGACATACGAAGAACCAACCCAATCGTCTCTCAAGAAAGCTAAAAAGACAGCAGAAGGTCTTGAGAAGAAGAAGAAAAAGCAGGAGGAACTCGCCACAAGAGAGGCCCAAGAGAAGGGTGAAGCCAAAGAAAAACGAGAGAAACTATTGGAAGAGAGTAGAAAAATAGTACTTACAGAAGATCCATCATTTCCTGCCTCAGTCAAGGTTTGCCATGCTTTATTTTATGACGACGATTGCTAACACTGCTTTATTCAGTCCAAGATTTTGCACTTGGCCAACTTACGAGATAAACGAATTCGCGTATCTGGATGGGTCCACCGTTTACGTGGACAGGGCGGTATTATCTTTATTATCGTTCGGGATGGCACTGGTTACCTCCAATCCGTGCTGTCTGGCAATGTTGTATGTTATATTCCCTTTCCACGAGATACGCAAGATTATTGATGTCGCTTCAGGCTTCCACCTACGACGCGCTGACCCTCAATCTCGAATCCACGGTTGAACTTACTGGAACGCTCAAGGCCGTCCCAGAAGGCAAACAAGCTCCCGGCGGCCACGAACTTATCGTTGACTACTGGCGCGTTCTTGGAGCTGCCCCCGGTGCAGACGACGCGTTTACCAATAGATTGAACGAAGTACGTACTTTTCCATTATACTTCAACATTCTAATACTAATGACTCATAAAGAAAGCAGATCCCTCTATCCAGGCCGATCTGCGGCACCTTGTCCTCCGAGGTGAAACGGCTTCCAGCGTTCTTCGTCTTCGTTCATCCCTCCTCAGCGCTTTCCGTGAATCAATGTCTTCCTACAACATTCTCGAAGTCACACCACCATGTTTAGTGCAGACGCAAGTCGAAGGTGGTGCCACGCTGTTTAAACTAGACTACTATGGGCAGCCTGCATTCCTTACGCAGAGTTCCCAACTGTACCTTGAAACAGTCTTACCAAGCCTTGGCGATGTATTCTGCGTTCAGGAAAGTTTCAGGGCTGAAAACAGGTTTGTTCGTTTCCCAGATAAGGTACTTAACTCTGATCGACGGCTTGCGTTTCCAGCCACACGAGACGCCATTTAAGTGAGTTTACACATCTAGAAGCTGAACTTGCCTTCATCACGTTTGATGACCTAATGGACAACATTGAAAACATTGTACGTTCTACATTCCTTCGAGCAGTGTTTAGTCTGATATTGCATACAATCAGATTTGCAAGACTGTTGACATCCTCCTCGCTGACCCCATCTCTGCCGCCCTCATCAAACAACTAAACCCTAAATTCCAACCCCCGTCACGCCCCTTCATGCGGATCTCCTACGTTGAGGCTATTGCATGGCTCAACGAACATGGCATCAAACGTCCAGACGAAGACGCGGATGGTAATCCTATCAAAGACGAGAGTGGCCAAACCAAATTGGTCGACCACAAAGTCGGGGACGATATTGCTGAGGCGGCTGAGAGGCAAATGACTGACATTATCGGAAAGCCGGTTTTCTTGTATGGCTTCCCTGCTGCACTTAAGTCATTCTACATGAAGAAGATCTCTGGAACGTCATACACGGAGAGCTGTGATTTGTTGATGCCCAACGTTGGAGAGATTGTCGGTAAGTTGTGCTGCATTACTTACTGGGCTTGAACAGTCTGATCAGGTGGATCCCAGGGGGATCGATGAGGATCGCCGATATGGCTGAGCTGCTTGCTGCCTACACTCGCGAAGGAATTGACCCGGAACCGTACTACTGGTTCACCGACCAGCGTAAGTATGGAACCTGTGAGCATGGTGGCTATGGCCTAGGAGTAGAGGTGAGATGAGATGCATGATAATGCAACGTAGTTCTGACAAATTTTGCAGCGTTTCCTTGCATGGCTCGCTGATAGGTATACTGTTAGGGAATGTTCCTTATACCCGCGGTATGTTACCTACCAATCTGCCCATTATTGTGCCCACTAACCTTTATCTTAGTTGGCCGGGTCGTGCAACGCCTTGATTATCTCACTATGTACATGTTTTGGGTGTCTTTTAGAGCCTTCCGATGTTCTTAATATCTATCTGTGTCTCAATCTAGGAAGAGTACAAAGATGAAAGCAGTAAATAGTAAATCGTGGCATGCCGTGCCATTAATCCAGCGAGCAACCGTACACGTCTCTTGCTACTGCTCGCCAGTTGTCTCTATTAACGGCAAACTCCTCTGCATATTCAACTTCGAGATGGTGGAGATGTTTGCCTACAATAATGAGGCTGTGGAGTGGTTCGCCGTATGCTTCTTTGGGATGATCAAGCAGTTCCTGTAAAGTCCCAGCAACAATTCGTTGATGCTCATCTCCTCCACCCACGCGAGAAAGGGCGATCGCAAGGGTCTTGCTAGGATGCAAGATACCGGTTGCCCTAAGAGACTCGATTTCTACTAATTGCTCGACTGCGAGAGAAATCGACATGTATCGTGGTGGTTCATAGATTTTGCGTCCTCTAATGATAAGGTGAGTTGATCATTTCGGAGAAAATGGTATGGTTGCTGAAGTCGGGTTACCTTGCAAGATTTTCGTCACTCTGTTCCTTAACCTTAATGTCCAATAGTACAAGAGTATGGAGTCCGAGGTCGGCGTTCTCCTTGATACGATCGTAGAAGCTGTCTGGCTTCCACGTCTCGGTGAAGAAGACGAGGGAGACAGTTTGACCAAAGTTGTATAACTGCAGCCCGGACGCGCCGACTGCGTTCATAATGGAAGCATTGTGTATCACGCGTGTTGGAATCTTCAAAGCACGAGCTCGGATAATAATATCTGTGTGGGTAGTGGCACTGTTTGGGTTCGTCAGCTCACCGTCTGACTCCGTGTAAAACTAGGAGCCACACCCAAAGGGATCGCCAACAACGAGCAAACACACATCTTCCTTATCCGCATTGTGCAGGATTTCATCACTCTGTGTCTCAACAGTATCCCGGTCAGCCAAAATCAACTCCTTTCCGTAAAAAGCTTCCTTTCAGGTCACCCGATGAGATAGATTTCGTCGTAGTAAGCACGCTTATGACAGACCAGACGTTCCTTCTGCACCATAAGGATACTTGTGTACGCTTCAAGGTAAACACGGGTACATTTTTTGATGGCCTGAACGAAGGTAAGTTATTGGTCTCTGGAAACACGCAGATTATCACCTCAAGACCCCGTACAGTGACATCCTTCTCGTCAGAGAGGCCTAGTCCTATGATGTAGAACATGATAGAAAGAGAAAACGCTAATGGGACAAGATTAGATAATAGATTAGATTGTGATTCTAATCGGGACCGTGATCGGGGTCGGTGTTCTCGGGCAGGGATTTGCAATTCAGAACCAACTTGGATGCTCAAATCGATCAAGGCGGGAACATGTTGTACATTTATCTGTTTGCCGATATAAAGCGCTCTATGCTTCGCGCTGCTGTCATCGTGGCGTCTCAAATCTCATGTTTCGACGCTCGGGGCATTCCTTTGGCTTGTTGATGGTCCCAAGTGACCTCCCTGTTGATATCTTGTCACTTATCCTTGCACAATTGGCAGACAGGACACACTTGCACGCATGCGCCCTCGTAAGTAAGGTATTTAACCGGGTAGCCACCCCGTTATTGTACAGGACTCTTGATGCTAGAATTAATTTCAAAGTGAGTCAACGTTGGTGGTCTTCATGACGATTTCATGGCGCTCCCAAGTGGCCAAATATCCGTACAGTGCTACTCGATTCAGCCTAGTTGCGCGATTTTTTTTTTTACGGTACTTATACATATCCCCCTATTCTAGCGTATCGTACAACACCCATCAAGGATATTGCTCCAACGGCCAGAGTATGCACTGTATGTGCGTCATGTCGCTGAAAGTGGTGAGCTTCTCTCGACCTTGAAGTTCTGATAGGCAGACCTGCTTTCTATACAATGCTAATTAATTTTTCTTAATTCTATGCAGGTGAAATTCATAGGGGAACTACCACTGAAGGTATCAAGAACTTGACTGATAACACTTTGGCGGCTCTTGCGCTATGCGGGAACCTAGAATCGTTCACATGGAGTGACTACAGCTCCACGCCTGACCCCATCATCCTCTCTTTTCTCGCTGCCATACCTACCCACAATCTACGCGGAATAACCATCCGCACTCAGAGTAACCTTGGGCCTATTGTCTGGTCAGAACTAATTGCACTTTCTGGACTGCGTAAGATGTCTATTTGGTGCATGGCAGGGCCTCCACGTGGCTTGCAGGGATGGTCTACATCGTTTGGCAGCAGTCTTACCGAACTGGAACTGTGTGTAAATGCATATTCGTACCCCTGTCCTGAACGTAAGTGTTGACGAATCTTGGGATACACACACCCATGGATTAAAGCCTGTATTTTAGTGGTATCTCACTTTCCAAAGTTGAAATACCTTCGATTGAAAGGAGCGCCCGCTACGGCAATTCCGACAATCCTACCTAGCCTCCTCGGCCTACATTCACTGGACACAGAATATCCAGGAACTTTTTCTAGTCACGCGTACCCACTTGGTCCTGGTAATTGTCCCTTCCGATTGTCACAAATCCCAGCTCTCCGCGACTTGACAGTACGCACGAGCTCGATAGACACTGACTCGCAGTCCGAAAAGCTCTGGGCATGGATTCTTGACATATTGCCGCATCCTGGTCTTGAATCGCTCGAAATACATGCTTTCCGGACAACCTGTGGGCCGATTATTGTCCCCAACTCATTCATTCGAGACTTGGCGAATGTTCAGCATAAAACCTTGAAGGAATTCATGGTAGGGGAGGTGCTATTGATGCTGGATGAAATCAAATTCCTCTGCACTGAGTTCCCATATCTCGAAACTTTGATCTGCGGGATCGCCAATTCAGAGATTGTAGGTTCTCTCCTACTTTACAAATTGACACGATGAGACTGACGAGCGGGATCAGCAGGCGATTATGGATTCAATTTCTGCAGCTAAAAACCTGCGGGCTCTGAGGCTCCATGTACACCGGCCACATAAACACACGGAGACAAGGCAGTTTACGCTTCAACATGCGACAGATTTGATGCTTAGACCAAACCATTCTAAGTTAAGGAACATCGCCGTTGGTGCTTCTAGATATACGGTTAGCATCTTAATTCGACATTGAAGAGAAATAATTGTGTTACGAGCTCTGCGTTTTGCAGGGGAAATGGATCCTCAAAGAGC
Source organism: Myochromella boudieri (assembly GCA_018221655.1). Lineage (NCBI taxonomy): Eukaryota > Fungi > Basidiomycota > Agaricomycetes > Agaricales > Lyophyllaceae > Myochromella > Myochromella boudieri. The sequence goes on from JABCKU010008140.1 coordinate 69,545, forward strand.
CCGAAGCAGGCGGTCGGAAGAGCATTCGAATGTTCGAGGTTATTTCCGATGTTGCCAAAGATATGTGGCAATCGTAATACTAGGCCCGCTAGCCGCATGTTATAATTATCTATGCATACCCAAAAATAAAGTGGGGGAGACATTCAAAGCGATTAACAACTGCCTTGGTCAATATCAGGATTATTGCATCTTTCCGAGGCAATTGTCTGAAAGTAACAGCATGATAACAACACAAGCTCACACCTTAGTCGTAGCATCATATACCCACTACAACTCAAGCTACACTCCCCGGCCACGTCCCCTGCCCCCACGAGGTGGACCACCGCGTCCACCACGATTACCTGGTTAAAAAATCAGCTCTGACAGGACATGATAGAAGTGCGTAACTACCTCTTGATGGTGCACCCCGTCCTATAGTAAAAAAATACAATGAGAGATGTAGGAATGGAGAGGCGTACAGTATACATACCACCACGATTTCCACCAACATGTGGACCTCCCCTTGGGCCGCGACCAACATCCCTCGCTCTATTCTGCTCCTCCTTCACAGCATCGAGGAGTGTATCCGGTACACGCAGATACTTTATCTGCCAGCACAGTTAGTTTTTCGCTTGGAAGAAGAACAAGGATGAAGAGGATGAAGAGGATAGCATCGTAATGAACGAGACGCACTGTGCTTCCCCGAATGTAACACTCCTTGAGTTTCCAAAAGCGCTCGCCGTCTGCTGTCGTCTGATACACCTCCCGAAGTGTTATATTCATGAAGTTATCGCAGTTCACTAGATGTCCGTTGAATGTCTCGCCATTTTTCAGTTCCACCAACTAAGATGTCATACGTCGACATAAGAATTCATAAAGTGAGATCAGTAGGGCTCACCATGGGTTTGTTCTGCGCAGCATTGAGGAGGGACAGGGGAAGCTGAGGAATTGGATTAGCGGATGGTGGAAACAGCAGGGAAGAGACGGACCATATTGGAGTCTTTCGGAGGCGTAAAGGGAAAGTTGACAGCTCCAAAACGCGCTTGTGGCTGTGAAGAATTCGAGGTCTGTCCAATCACCCACCACCACCTGCACCAGTTTACTCTATGCATCACTCTACCGAACTCGAGGGCCTAGACATACTTCCTTGGCTCGAAGCCCTGCGTGGTAATACACGATTCTTCATTCAATACCCACCCTGGAACTTTTTGCACTGCAACATGAGTTCGCCTACCTTGGAATTTCACGCGATCAGGAAGCGGAAATTGCTATGAAAAAGATTCATGAACTCGACAGCTGTCGAAGAGTATGCACAGTTCAAGGCCTGTGCTTCGCCCAGCCAGAGATCTTACAGGAGGCAGAATTCTCACTGGAACTCATTGAACTTCCGGCGTTTGTGAGATGCTGAGAAATTTATATCCCACAGCGTTCATTTCCTTCAGATGTATTTGCTTTTTTTTAGTATCCTTTTGTCAACCGATATATCCTTTGGATGTTTATGAAGTTGCCTTGCGTCCAGATATCATAAAGCCGCCCGAGACTCTGCCTCAACTCTACTTGTTTCGCAATGCATCATATACGGACTCCTGGCCGTGCTTCATCTTGTTCAATCTGGTGGCTGACTCCTCATATGGTATGCACTTATATCCTGTTTTGATTCAAGTGTTTGCCTAATGCATACAATCTTTTTCAGGTTCACTCTGGGCTTCCAAATCGTACCTTTTAGCCAAGGGAAAACAGATTGCCGTCTCTGAGCTGCCTCGCATTCGCCCCATCCAAGGCCAGCCGGTGTTCGCCTTCCACCTCGGTATTTTGTGGGTCTCGGCCCTTTTGCATTCTCAGTGTCTATAACTACCTGCAAAGCACAAATGCAATTATGCCGGCAGCGCTACATTGGCTGGTGATGGATACAAGTCGGACAGCCATCATGTCGAGCTACACTTCCCCCACGGCTGTTCCTGCTTGGAAGGCAGGTTGATACTGCACCAAATGCTAAAGCCACACAGATCGCAACATGATAGAACTCAATTACTCACTGTACTCTACAGATTTCTACATCTACAAATCAAATAAAGTCTATACCTATAATCGATATCACTGAGCATCAAGTCAGCATAAAGAGATCATGCAGCTTCTTGGCTGTCAAGGATTCAGAGTCAGTGACAGCCAAAGTCCCAACGAAACGAATTCCAGACGGTTGTATAATGACAAATGGTGACTTCGGTTGGACATCGGAGGCAGTGGAAGCGAATATCATTGCCGAGCCGCGTTTGTTTGTCGGGACAAGAGGAAAGTTCATTTTCTCTGCCTGTCGAAATGTTATCGACCCGACAGCCTTGAACGAAACAGACGTCGAATTATGAACGGGTTGTACTGACATTCCAAGCTTCCCTTGTTGTCATGCTCCGGTTACTTGGTTATGATATTCTAAGTGCTCGATGTCTTGATCGTTCGATCCTTACCCTGAGATTAATGTGACAAGTCAGCCGACACTCTTGGTCATGTCAGTTATGTAGGAAGAGGGAGACCGTGTGGGCGCAATGCCCATAACTATTTTGGTATGTTCTGGAATACGATGACAGCAAAAATAGGACACGACAAGGTATCGAAATCTCGATAACCTGGGCAAAAAGAGTCGGAGAAAGGGAAAACAAGACAGTCTGCGACAGGAAAAGATGTCTGGATTTGTAACTAAAAGGCTATGTATAAAATGACATACATATGTAGGCGAAGACATATTGCTAGTTGGACGCCATATTCTGAGCAGGACAGTCGCAACGTTGAGTGTGATAACAAGTGAGGATTGCGATGCCAGGAACATGAAGGCACATCGAGGTGATATGCCGTACAGGGTGAGGAAGTGGGAGAGTATGCTGCGAGAAAGGAAATGCCATTCGGGGCCAGGCACTTTGATGTGCCTGGCAGCTAAATGATTGCCTGGACTGGATTCCCAGCCTCGTCTCCCAGCTGTCCCCCCCTTCATCTGCGACACCACCATCTCGACGACTCCCATCCCCCCCCTCCCCGTCGCCGCCCACGTCCCCAACAGCAGTTTTGTCTCCACTTTGTCCTCATGCCACCGCGTCCCCCCTCGACCGCTGGCTCGTCCCGTCCATATACCTCAGGTGGCCCCCGTCCGACCACCGCGGCAGCTAGAGATCTCTACGACCACAATCCTCAGTATACCTACGGGCCTGACTACGATCTCGACGAGGAAGAGGAGGAAGAGAGTGAGGACGAAGATGTGTTCGCCTTTCTACCCCCGTCCACCGCAGAGCAGAAACTGCACCAACAACAACAGCAACATTTTCAACATCACAATCTCTCCACCAGCCCTCCCCAAAACCAAGCTTCTAGCGACCCCGCGTCCTCTCCACAGATAACTTACCCTTCGCCAACCTTCGATCCCTACGCCCGCTTTCCCGCCGACTCTGCCACTGGCGTTGGCCCGTCAACAACGCAATTTCATTATTTCCAGCCACCACCCCAAACACCGCCTTCTACCTCCTCCAACAACCATAGCAATACCCATGATGAAGACCATTACCGTCTACAAAGACTGAATACCCCCGTCGACACTGCGATATCTAATGTACCCATGACAGCCGAATCCCGCGAGGTCCGAGTTTCCCTTCCTGGGACCAACCACGCGGGCGCTACGGCGTACGAGAAGGAATTCGATACAGAGGCCGGAACCTCGAAGCGGAGAAACCATCAGCAGAGACGCGACTCTTCAATCGCCGATTCTGAGAGCATGGGACCTAGCATGATGGACGACGACGACGACGACGAGACCAGCAGAGAAGGATCGATAAAGTGAGTGTTTCTACTAGGGCTCTTTTCTTGGCTTTTACGGCTCCCCCGTGCTTGCCTTCTCGTTTAAATTGCCTGGTTCTCTGCCTTCTTGGCTTCCTCGCGACAGACATTTTTACGTCCATAGAACCTACTTTCTATTGCGTGTTGGAATGATCCACCCTTCACCTGCCAGTCCTTTCTTTTTTTTACTCCTGTTTTCTCTTCCGTATCTCGTCTCTCCTGATGTCGTCCCCATCACCTCAACTGACATATTCGTCTCCTCCCTCCTTAAACAGAATGGAATTCGATTTCGACGCGATAGACGAGGAGGACAGTCCATTCCCTGAAGTTCGTGCCTCTGTATCCAACATTGACGATCCCGAGATGCCGGCCCTAACACTCCGAATGTGGTTTATTGGGCTTTTCCTCTGTATGATTAGCAGGTTTGTCCGACCATATTTACGAGGTCTCCCATTCACTGAAACGCATGAAAATACAGTGGCCTCAACGTTTTCTTCAACTTCCGCTCGCCAGCACCTACAGTGGTCCCACTCGCACTTCTCCTGATTTCATACCCTTTTGGCAAACTCCTTGCCTTTACATTACCCATAACCACCTATCGGATTCCTATACCCAATCTCCCCTCGAGGATCCTCCCGATTCCCAACGTAAATACCTCGCGGGTGGCTTTGTTCTTCATCAATCTCGTCCGCCCGCTGACATACCCCCGTGCTCTCGAGTTCTCCCTGAACCCTGGCCCTTGGAACATCAAGGAGCATGTTCTGGTCTTTATCATGGCAAACGTCGCTGTTGGCAATCCTTATGCCCTTAATGCCGTTGTGGTCTCTCAGATGTATTATGATATCCATTTAGGATATTGGTTTGCCCTCGTGCTCGTCCTTGCAACACAGCTCACTGGTTTTGGCCTCGCTGGTCTATGTCGTCGGTTCTTAGTCTGGCCCGCCAGTATGGTGTGGCCTCAGAATCTGGTGGCCTGTACTTTGCTCAATACCCTCCACGCTGAAGATGAGGACGATGGGATTGGTTTCAGCCTCAGACGCAGCTCAGGCAAAGGCATCTCGCGGTACAGATTCTTTATGATCGTTATGGCTGGGAGTTTCTTCTACTTTTTCTTGCCTGGTGAGTTTTCTGTCATACGGTAATCAAGTCTATCCAGACACTGACTCGTCGACGCAGGGTTCTTGTTTGAGGCGCTTTCGGTCTTTTCCTTTATTTGCTGGGCTGCTCCAGACAATGTCCCCGTCAACCAAATTTTCGGTGTACATTCTGGATTAGGTTTCAGTGTCTTGACCTTCGATTGGACACAAATCAGTTGGATTGGGAGTCCTTTGATGGGTATGCTCTTTAATAGCAGAGTGATATTCAAGACTAATGGTTTTATTTTAGTTCCATGGTGGGCCGAGGTGCACATTTTCCTTGGCTTTGTTTTCTTCTTCTGGATTTTGACACCCGCCCTGTACTACTCGAATGTAAGTTTACTATTTCTTTGTAATCTCTCACGGTCTCACTCTTCCCTATAGTCTTGGTCCCTCGCATACTTCCCCATTTCCGCGAACGAGCCGTACGATCGCGAAGGCAAAACATACGATGTCACCCGAGTTCTGACGAAGGATGATCGGTTCGATCTTGCAGCCTACAACGCCTATTCACCTCTGTATCTCCCTGCGACATACGCAATGACCTACCTTATCGCGTTCGCCCTTAGTACCTGTGTCATCATCCACACCATCTTGTACCATGGCCGCACTCTCCTCACTGGCTTCAAGAAAATAAAGGTTGAAAGCGATGATATTCATGCGAAGCTTATGCGGAATTACCCTGAAGTACCAGATTGGTGGTATCTGACCTCGTTTGCCGTCTTCTTTGGCTTGGCCGTCGTAGCTGTCGAGGTAAGTTTAAATTCTACCCCATTAATGATTGATTTTAAAGTCGATGGTATACATAGGTCTGGAGCACTAAGGTGCCAGTTTGGGCTCTGTTATTAGCTCTCCTACTTCCAATCATCTATATTCTTCCGTCTGGATTCATTTATGCAATGACGGGTCAACCGGTATGTCTTGTGTTCCTTCCTTCAAGTCGACATTACTTATGTCAGTAACTAGATCACATTGAATATCCTCGCACAAATCATACCAGGAACACTTCTGCCTGGCAATCCCCTAGCCAACATGGTGAGAATACTTGGTTACCTGTATACCCAACATTTTCTCAATATGTGTATCTGCCGCAACAGTTGTTTAAGGCATACGCGGTCCAGACGTTAGCGGAAGCTACCTCGTTTGTACAAGATTTAAAATTAGGTCATTACGTCAAAGTTCCCCCACGAGCCACTTTTTTGGGTATACAACGCATATCCATATATTGATCTCACGTTCTTACTATGTCATTCTCTTCAGTGCAATTGGTTGCAACGACTCTAGCGGCATTCGTCCAGGTCGGTGTCAAGACGTGGATTTTTGCGAACGTCGAAGACATTTGCGATATCAATCAGAAGAGCCAGTTGACGTGCCCGCACAACCAAGTCTTCTTCACTGCTTCTGCTGTCTGGTAAGCCTTCGGCTCTTGCATGGTGGTAGTGGAGTCAAATAATAACCAATCTCTTGCACAGGGGTCTTATTGGTCCAAGCCGGCAGTTCGGCCCCAAATCGATATACCACCCGCATCTTTACGCTATGGTCATCGGTGTCTTCCTGCCTATTCCGTTTTGGTTCTGGCAACGAAAGTATCCTAATTCCTGGATCAAGTATGTCAGTACTCCAGTCATCTTGAACGGCGTGTCATGGATCCCACCGGCAACTGGCATCAACTACTCTTCGTGGTTTGCCGTTGGATTTATCTTCCAATATCTCGTCCGCAAGAAGAATTTTGCATGGTGGAGCAAGTTCAACTATGTTCTGAGCGCTGCTTTAGACAGCGGTATGCCGTCGTTTCAAGTCTCGAAAGGAATGATTTGACTGATAACCTCAATTCATAGGTACCGTTATATCTCTTATATTTATCTTCTTCACTTTGCAAGTAAGCCCGTTTCGGCCCACCCCATGCTGTCCAGCTCGTCTAACTTTTTCTCAGTTCCCCAAGAATGGAACAATTACCGTGGACTGGTGGGGAAATTGGGTACACCAGCGGAGTGCGTTCTTATTATTTTACTTATCTGGGCTTAGTTTCTAACGACAACACTCTTCAGCGGCCGATTGGAATCGCAAGCCCTTCCTCAAAATTCCACCAGGCGGAATTCCCCAAAGATAGCCTATACTTCATATCTTGCATTGAATTCCCTCGACCCCCCGGCCCTCCTGTCTTGCGCACATCCTCCATTAAACAAAAGTGCTCAAGGAAACCTGTTCCGTATTCTCTGGCTACTTTTTTGGTGCCTCTTGTCATTCTTTATCCCCTCCGGACTCGCCCTTACCGCTCCTTACACTTGGCCATCTCATCGATTTGTTTACTCCTAGAATATTGCAAGCGCCTATTTCCGCGACCTCCCCCCTTTGTGTCTTCCTTTGTGCAAGCTATGTACTGTGGATTGGCTCGAGAGTTATCTTAAGATAGTTTGGTTACTAGTAGGCTTAGCCAACAGAAAGTGAAATTCAACAACGCTCGTGTAGAGAACTGTCATTGGACGTGAGATCCCTGTTTCACAGTTAGCTTCGCTTCATTAGCCAGATTTGGGCATCAATATCCCCCGTTCCCACGGCCAATGGTAACTTGAACTATTTCGGCTTACAGCAAGTCTTGTCCTCTAAGTATCTTACATAGCCAGCTAACCTTTCCAGACAAAGTTTGCCCAGCGACGATTCCCACTCGACTTTAGGACGTAACATGTTGTCCCGGTTTGCGAAAGCTTTTATAGCGATAACTACTCTGTTGGTTTGTGTCAATACTTTGCCAGTGCATCATAGCAACTTATTCTGATCATCCACTGGACAGGTTTTAACGGCTATGATAGCTTTTATACACCCTCGTTCCTTGTCATACGTCGATCCATGGACTGGCCGTCTATTTGGAGAAGGAGGAGTCGAGAAGTCCTTAGTACACCCTTCAACGGATGCTTCCAACCCGCCGAGCCATGTTGTGCACGGGAGCGTAATTATGCCAAAATTAGGGAACGAGACAGCTAAGCACGTACCCTTTAGTGCCTCCATATCTTAGGTGACTAATTACCTGTATTATCAAGGGCTGCTCTTGGGCAAGCGACATGGAAACTTATGTATACTGTGTCCCTTCCTGCTGTCGGCAGTGCTCATCTTACATGATACAGGCATACAATGACCCTCAGATTCCCCGAAGTAGGATCTCTCTTTTCTTTTCTGACGTGCTGAGGCTTAATAGCATACAGAATCCAACACCAGACGAACGAAACGCGTTGACATCATACTTCCACTTGTCATCGCGGTTATACCCCTGCGGAGAATGCGCTTCAGAATTCCAAATGCTCCTGAAGAAGTTCCCCCCACAAGTGCGTCCCCCTACCCTTGGCATATCCTGATATTTATGCCCCTCAGACCTCCTCGCGACGCTCAGCAGCCCTTTGGTACGTCTTCCACTGTTAGATAAGTCCTTGGCATATAAATTCACATTGCTATATGCAGGCTTTGCTCAATACATAATGAGGTGAACAAGAGACTACAAAAGCCGATATTTGACTGTGCACATCTTGATGATACATATGATTGTGGATGCGGCGATGCTCCTATCAAGGGATCTCCATCTCCCTCGCCTAATGACGGGGATCCGATGGATCTGGAAGTGGACCCCAGCAAAGACAACCTGACAGGGGTCAACATGATTAAAGGTGGACGATAGCACTTAGTGCAGGGTCTGGGGTATTTATTACTACCTATCTATTTGCTATCCCGCAGTTGAGTGACTTTAGATGTGTATAACTATATTGTATGGAACTCATAATACACACGGCATGACTTACTTTCTGGATTTAGTAAGGTTCTCCTTCTGGTCCATTCTGGCCTGTGTGGACTTGGGTTCAAACCAATTTCTTACTGGTTCCGATGGCACGATTAAAGAAATTGAAAACCATTATATCTAAGGCAGACTAACTATCATATCATTAAAACCACTCGGATTGACTGGGCCAGCCCCAGCCTCAAGGACCTTTTATCCTACCTGAGGGCTCAAATCCTTGAAACACTGTTCTCTGTGTCGACTTTCTTGTCATCCTTGGCCTGTACGTCGTGTAAGTAAGCAATATCATATATACGATCTGTGATCCGTAATACCACTTACCATGAACGAATAAGCAGTTTGAAGATATCTTACAGCATCAGAGAAGTATAGCTGTACAGTGACTTCCGTAGCTTTTCGGGACTATATGCCTGGAATTCCTTCGATTCGTCAGTGATCAACTTGATAAGGTGAAAGTCCCACAAACTAAAGTGACTATGCTCGGCAAGCTTCAGGTATCACTGTGGATGTTGGTTTTTGTAATTGAAACCTCCTCGTAGTTTTTGCTAGGGAATACCCGCAACCATACCACTAGTGGTTCTAGCGGTTGTGTGGCAAGAGCAAAAACAACAAAGAGCAGAGTACTCGTAAGTCCATGTGGGCAGAGGTAGGCCCATATATATTATGTTGTGTTCGACCGACGAGGGCCGAGTTGAGGAATCTTTGTTTTGAACATGTACTTGTGGAGACGTTCCTAGTTGATAGTATTAGGCACTACCAGTGGATGGAAGAATTCGGCGACCTAGCCCCTATCTGGATGCCAGGTCTGCAAATTTGAATTTGAACATTTCATGATACTAATAAAGCATAGCAAGGTAAAGCTTTGGCCTGAGCAATTGAGAACCATCGGTAACGATTGGCAAAGTTTCAACACGGTAGACTGTTCTAATGAAGGCGATTCTCAGGTCAGAAAACCACCAGGCCAACTAATATCCTCTTGATATTAATGTGGTACAGCTCACTTAAGTACGAGTCTGGATTGAGACTCCGCGGCCGCCATCAACCCTAGTCATAGGACAAGTGGCGTCTGCTTTGATAGACCCACTGGCATTGCCTGATCTCATACTTCCCATAAGGTGCGGGGCGACAAAATAGAATAATTCGAGGAATGTCGCATAAGTAGTATCATATTATGCCTCAGGGGTACAGTGTAGGTAGAACAGGCCGCAGTGTACCCGAATTGCCTTGCCGCCGATCCTTCAAAATGCTTCTACAGAATTTATGCTGACATACACTTCCAATATTAAGTCATTGACGATAGCGTCAAACCGAATAACCTCACTCATCGCAAGTGTTTCCACAGGGCCATCGTTTATAACGTCGAGATAAAAGCTAAAACACAACGAACGCTGTGCGATGGAATGCTATTGCAACATAGACCGTGTACATTGTCAAAACAAAGATGCTAGAAGAGGGAAATAATAATGAGCGATAACAAAATTGACTAGGTATGACAGCGCGTGAAGGGATGAGGGATAAGTGACAACGTATGAAGTACAGGAAAATACACCAGGGGGACGACACAAGATGGAGAAAAATAAGTAGAATGAGGATGATGGTGGTGTTACACAGTGATAATGGGTATCATTGCCTGCCTTTCAATGTCTGAACCAAAGACCGAAGAGCACCGAAACGTTTGCTGCTGGGAGGGTTTGAGCGAACCTGTTCCATGGGCGGGAAGCCCATCCTCGTCAACTTGGATGACGATGCCTTGGCACCGCGTGCAGGCCCATGCGGTGCGGTTGATACGCGGAGAAGGCCAAGGTCAGAATCTGTATCAGCGCCTTCCAATGAACTGATACGGCTGAGTTGGCCGTCGTCGCCTGTGCCAGGAAGGGGCGTGCGAGAGCGAGGTATACGGGGCCCTGGGCTGGGGTCGCGCATCGTTGAAGGAATAGTGGCCGATTTGGAATGTGCCGGTATGGTTTCTTCATCAGACAACGCTGGGTCATGTTCAATGGATAACCGGCTTGGAGGTGATATCCCGAACTCGGAGGTGGAATGTTGGTGGAAGCGTCCATTTTGTTCCAACGTTCTGGGAGATACTGCTAGGTGTTTGTTAGATGAGTGCGAATCTACATCCCAAGGTAAACTTACGTCCTTCTGCCGTCGAAGGCCGCTTCGGATCTTTGGCCTTAGACCTTGACTTGGGCCTATTCCGGTGTTCCAGGCTGTGTTGCCGCTCGACCCCATTGAACCGCGGAGCAGAATTTGTTGGTGTTATTGCACCACTTCGAATAAAAAGGGAACTGTGTGACACCTGGAGTTCACTCAAAGCCTTTTGTTGTTCCGCCTCTTCCCTCAATCTCCTCTCCAAAGCCAGGCTTTCTCCATAAGCCGCAAGCCTTGCACTCAGAGGTGACGGTCCAACAGTGACAGCAGGTGTTAGTTCATTGGTTTGGGCCATTTCAAGAATGTCCTGTTGAGCTCTTTGGACCAGTGCTTCCGCCTGCGCATGAGAAGAGATTGATGTTATATTGATGTCTGGGGGAGTACGATGTCGTCGCTCATTGAGTGTACCAGTAACACCAGGTACGCCATTTGTATTTCTAGTCTTGGACTCCAGTGACTTGACCTGCTTGATATCTTCGAGGCCCAATTCCTGGGGAGTTTTGCCAGGGCTAGATTCGGTCCTGACGTCAAGGAACTCGTCACGTCCAGGAGACGAAAACCAGGGTGTCGTTACAGTCTCACTGCCACTGCCACTCGTTGTCCCACTGACACTAAGCTGGGGATTGCTGTGGCTGTCTGTCGTACTTGTACTGCTTACCGAGTCGCCCCGACCTCGCTTATCTCCTGGTGATGGACTACGTTTGTCTCCCGGTGATGGAACTCGTAAAAGGCCCGGTGTAGGCTCAGTAGGCTCAACTTCATCAGGATAAAGCACAATCGGCCTATTGATGCTGAAGGGGAATTCAGCACTTATAAGTGACGAATCTTGTGCCCCATTCGACATGATTGGTGATAGGGACGATTGTGATGACGATGAAAAAGACCTCCCGCGCTCTCGTAATAGTAGTGGCGGTTTGGACGCACTGGGATCGATGATGGAACTTTCTTCGCCATTAAGGGGCTGGCCGAAATCCTCTTCTTCTTCATCATCCGCAACTTCCCCGTTATCGTTGTTCAACGAAGTATTGAAGTCACTGATAATAGCGGGAGCCGAGTCTGGTGTAAGGTTTTCTTCACTGAGTCGTGGTTCTGGAGAAGTCCCCCTTCCAAAGATGTCAGCATGCCTTCTGTACTTTCCGAGCGACCCAACGCTGTTACTTCCCCTTAAGATGGGAGTTACTCTTAAGCCTTCAAGATCGCCTTCGTGTTTCATCCCGCTACTGACACTTGAAGGAGGGTCAAATCTGAGTGCTCTATATCCAGGCGCCCCTGGGATATGCCCGCCTGATGAGGTCCGAGAGTGGGCCTTCAGAATGCTGGGCCGACCCTCTGGTTTCTCAATGTCACCGTTGGGGGCATCCCCGGCCACTACAATTACATCATCATCGAAAACGGCCCCGCCGCGGTAACCTGGGCCTGAATTTGAGCCTAAGCTGGCCCCTGAACCAGACCTATCACGCCCGTGTTCATGTGTACGTAGAAGCCCAAATCTCGCTAAAGGGCTTGAGCCTGGACTCGGTGGATTGGGCCTATCGTCCGGGAAGCGTGCGCCGCCACCAGTGGATCTGGAACGATCCCGGGGTTGATGGCGGTCTTGTGCAAGTGCATTATGTATATCGACTGCTGTGGGCCGTGGGGAGGCACCCAATGTTGCAGAAATCTTTCGGTGGAGGGTCGCAGATTGTTGAGGAGGCGTGCGCACGGATGCATCACTTCCTCGGTGGAAACGAAAACCTGAACGACTCGTGGAAGAAGCTATTGGTTCTGTACTCTGAGAAAAGTTGGACAATGGACTCGGTTGACTCGGAGAAGAGGCCAGGTTCATTGGGTTAGGGGCAGGTGGTGACAAAGTCGGCTGAGAATTGTCTACAGATGTGCCCGTGTCTCCAGCTTGACCTTTCTTGAAGAGGTTCATGAGTGAATATTTGCTCCCCAATTTTCTGACAGTAGTCCGGCTTGTACCTGAAGGAGAGTTTGTCGGTTCTTGATCCTTGCCTTCTGCTCCATTGCCAGCTGATCGAGGCCTGCGGGGGCTGGGACTATTGTTGATGGTCGGAGTGGATGTTTTACGGGTACGGTGAGGAATGCCAGATGGCGGTTGAAAGATATGAGGTAGAGATGGTCGACGAGATTCATCGTTGGGGGGCTCGTCTGGAGAAACAGGTACGAACGTATACTCTCCAAACGGTCGAGTAGGTGAGGAGGGTGGGGTGGTAGTGCTTAGCTTAGAGTCCGTCCCTGAAGATTTCAGTTTGTTCAGAACATGATCGATAGAGTGCTTGGCCTGAAGTCGCCTCCGCCCTGATGAAGATTGGGGAACGTCGGCATCACTACAGAACGAACCAATTCGTTCACGAGGGCTACTCCCAACCTGAAACTCGTCTTTACCTCCAGGCCGTTCCCTCAGATCACGGTCTTTATTGACCAACCACTGCTTTAGAACTTCGGCACACTCGAGCCAGCCATGTCGGCGAGCGAGCATTTCGGGTGTAACACCATGTTTGTCAGAACGATTTGCGTGAGCCCCATGGAGAAGGAGGAGGTTGACCGCATCTGTATTTCCGTTCGCAGAAGCAAAGTGTAACGGTGTAGAGCCGGAGGTGCCAACAATGGGCGCAGACGAGTCCCTGTTCTTGTCATTGGAGTACCGCCGGGGGAGTCTAATGAAATGAACATTTTGTCAGTCTCGGTATTCGCGAGTCGTAATAATGACAAGAATGACCTGGGTGCATTGACGTCGGCTCCGTGGTCAATCAGCAACTTGACGACCTGAACGTTCCCACCGGCACAGGCAGCATGGAGAGGCAGAACGCCATCGAGTACCGAATTGATGGGCTGTCCATGTTCCAAGGCATATTCGACGAGACCAACGTTTCCTGTTGCAGCAGCGGAGTGCAGACCAAGGCTAGGGACTATATGGCGAAGAGTTCAGGTGAATTAGACAACAAGAAAGATCAGACAGACGCACATTCCGTAGTTACATTATACTTTGCTTCCGCTTTTTGGTAAGTTGTCCTCATTGGGACAGGCATGGTGGAGCAGACCAGCCGTCAGGACGTAGTAGTGATACTATCTTATAGTGGTCCTGTCGAACGCTGTTGAAGCCGAAACTGATGTCTGAGTGCTTTGATTCAGAGGAGGTTGAACTTATTGTTTCTGGATCCGGGGTCCCGCTCTGAATCACGATATCGGTGTAGGACAGATGATATACAGCTAGGATTACACCGAGCTACGGTGTTGCAGAAGGGCAAGCGGGGCGCAACAGGCGCAGTGGTGGTGGTGGTGTGCGGTCAAGGTCCCTCGGTGTGCCAACTGGTGCGATCAGGGAACCCCACTCCTGCCTTTCTCGGAGTATCCAAATTTAAAATTCGATTTATTTATCTCATCTCCGTTTCTCTCGCGAACGCTACCACATCTGATTTCTCCCAAGAACTTTTTCTGACCTTGTATTTCGACAACTACTATACGGCCATTGTACCTCCAATCCTCCCATCGACTCTGCACTTTTATCACAAGTTCCTGAATTTTCACAGATAAATTAACATCCCTCCTGACCCAATGTCCCTCAACACCTGCCAAAACCGGGTTCTGGAATTCCGGTGATGCCTCGGTCACGTTCGGGGACAATTGGCCACACCATCTGGTATCTACCCAGCGTGTATTTTGGGGGTCTTGGGAAGTATTCTCTGACTGGATCCCTCAAACGTGTTCGGGGTTGCTGTGCAAGAACTCACCGATGACCATCTTATGATGATGATCCTGTGGTGAAGAGCACGTTGTAGTATTCGGGAATCGGAAGGGAAGTTCCAGAAACGTAAAGATACCCATGGTACCCTTGTGGATCATGGGTTCTGGAAGGGTCTCCATTGCGTGGGTTATATGATGTTGATCCACAGTTACTACACTGTCATTCCTTGCGATTATCAGATGGATGCACTTCCAATTGTGGCGTGATACTTGGATGATCTTCACGTCGTGACCCCTTTCTTAGACTGTGCACATACGTGGCCATATTCTACCATATCACGCGGTTGGGGCAGCACTCCAGGAGACTCTAGGGCGCTATAAGCCATGTTGAACACCCATGATGGTTACTCGGGCGAAGATCGGAGCATTGTTGGGTTGCAACAAGGATGTAGATTGGTAAATATAATGATTTGTTGCTGATTGTTCGTTGGGGGTTGACAAGTTATGTGTAAGTCTCGAGACGTACTTGGGCACGTTCTCTTTTGGACCTCGAGGCCGTGAAGAAGCCCTTTTAATCAAGCGACACAGTGGAACCAAATCCGTCTGACAGATTGGATCAAGACTGTTCTGCACAGTCATACCAAAACATATGACGGGGAAGCACAGTGGAGTTCTAATAGTTTTTATGAGAGGAAGTGATCTGAAGTGATGGCAGATCGGTTGTTACTAACACT